>QANY01009092.1:0-22250 GCA_003255025.1 Datisca glomerata
TCTAACTTCCCAGGCTCAACAAAACCACTCTCTGGTCAAATTTCTTCGTATTAGAACCTTGCTTAAGAGCATTAAAACCAATAACATGGGTTTTAGCTTCCCTCTCCCTTAGTAACCATATCATTCAAAATAGCATGGCCATTGAAAGGCACTCCAAGCTTAGCTTGCCCACTAGCTGAATCTTTCTTAACACCACTTGAAACTTGCTTACCAACATCTGCAGCATGCTTAATGTACTCATCATTAACCATTGTTAGAGGTCGTGGCCTCTCCTAAGGGAGGGAGAGGCTAAAACAAAAACCAGAATTCTAGAGAGAGGGGAGAGTTTCTCTCACTAAAAAAACCAGAATTTTCGTAGGGTTTGAACCCTTGGCTACGGGTATGGGTGATACCTGGAATTCATCCAATGGTGGACAAGCAAGACAATCTCAAGTGCAAGAAATTCTCCAGCTCTTCCAGATTCAAATATAATACAAAAAACTCTCCAAATTTACCAGATCTCAAAACATAATACAAAATTTCCAAATCTAGGAGAGATAGACACAAATTGAACCTTTGTTCTGCCTGGGTGTGAGCTACAACAACGATGGATTCCAGAGGAGGTGCGGGCCTTTATTCTGTGACCGAGAGATGTACAAATGAAGTTCATCGATGATGGAGTTCGAACATAGATCTATTGAGTAATGGAGTTCGTTGATGATGTAATTGGACTCAACGATGGAGTTCAACTTGACGATGGAGATTCAGTTCAGGGATAAGACGAGAGACAATGGAGCGCAACTAGGGGAATGGTTAAGAAGATTACGAGGGAGGAGGTGAATCCTTCATTTTTACGAAGAGTGAGGGAGGGAGGTTGAGGCTGCGAGAAGTGAAGGGGGAAATATTAGGGTAAATGGGCTATATATTTAAGTGAGGTTCGGTTCGATATTGTTTTTTCACAAAAACCGAACACCGAACTGAACCGTTCTATTTTTCTAACTCTGAAACCGAACTGAACCGTCTGAAGTGACAAAACCGCCCGAACCGATGCGGTTCAGTCTAGTTCGGTCGGTTTTTGCGGTTTAGTCGGCTTTCCTTACACCCCTATTATTAATTACTAGGATTTCATGATTGCCTATAAATACACATAAATTTCATTCTCAGAAACTCCTTTCGACACATCATTCTCCTACAACCTAATTCTGGCACATTCGGGTACAAAATGATTAATTGTTTAGCTATGCTTATCATGTATTTTTCAGAATAAATTTTCTTGACAAAATGATTAATTGTTTGATAGACGACATTATATACAAGGACAGTGTTGATAAGTAATCACAATGTCCTTTTTGTCTATACAAGTCAGATACAAATCAGATGAGTTGCTACTTTATATAGCAAATTTACTTTTGTAATTTACTTTTTGCTAACTGATCTTGTTCGTGGATTCCTACAAACAACGACTAAGATACTTCAACATCGAGATCAGATGCAGTCTTATCTTTCAGGACTGGAGTCTATTCATTCAATCATAGCCATTTGAGGCCCTATGCCCAACCTCCAACGACGCCAGTCGATCGGTGCAATTATTTAAAATAAGCTCGTATTTACTCCTCGGGTAGTGCTAATGTACTTTTTTTTTGTCAAATAGTGCTAATGTATTTACTCCTCGACTATTGATATGTAATCTAATGATCTAACATTCCAATCTTACCCATAAATAGGCTCCTAACGGTTGTGTTCGTTCATCCATTTAATTCATTCTAATGATTACTGCTTCTTTAAATTTCCTCTATTTTCAATAGTCGCCTTCTGATATGTAATCTGATGCCTTGTAGATTTCTAAAAAATATGGAATATTCATTTAATCTTTTTTAACAATTTGTCTTCTTCTTGTATCTGAGTATAGTTGGACAATCTTGTAAAGAAAAAAATTCACGGTCTCTGAGAATTGATCGTGAATGCCCTACATTATAATATGAAAATATGGAGAATAATTAAGAGAGAGAATGAAAGAATAACAACACCATGATTTACGTGGAAAGCCCTTAAAGGAAAGAAAAACCATGGGGAGATTTTGATCATATTTCGTTATGGAGAAAGGGTTTACAAGGTAATGCAAGCTGCATAGTCAGATTGTTTCTCATGAGTGTTGATGGTTGTTCTGTTCCCTGATGGAGTTACATCTTGTCTTTATTTATGGTCCTTCAATCGGTTACATAAAATCTGATACAACTTATCTAATTCTGTCTGAAAATAGGATCAACAAAATATTCTATTGGAACTATGACTCCCGCTCCGTAAACTACGCTCGCTGCCTCCCGGGTCTCGTCTCAAGCTGTGGTATAGACGGAGTTTCCTGCCTCCCGTCACAAATCCAGAAAAGGGTAGCTAGTGTCCTTTCTAAATCTAAATGGGGGTGCCCGGAGCACCTCATCTTGTCATTTTGTCGTTGCTCATTCCCGTTAGGCCGAAGTGTTTGGCCTTTCCTTCTCCGCGCCCACTCACGCTTCACTGAAAATCTTTGAAAGTTGGTAAAGACCCACCCCTTGTTTCAGTCAGAATGAGTCCCCGGTCTAATGGTCTTGATTAGATTTTCTTTGGACTACCACATCGGTAATCCATGTACTTTTATCTTATTGATCTATTCTTGATAACCAGCTAGTTGATACTACGGTTCTTGCTCTATCTTCTTCTCGATGGAGTCTTCGGTCTAGATCTTATAATGTGGCATGTGATATTTTTCCTGTACATCTTACTTATCAGTATAACAAATTTTTTAGTTTGAATCATTTGGCATAGCGTGACAAATCTGATGGTTGTAGTGATTGCTACTAGCTTTGCCACGGTGATGATTCCTTCGATTGGCTTCCTTGACTTTCGTGACTCCCTATGTGACTTTATACTACAGCTACCTTGGTTAGGCGAGTAGCTCCAGATCAGCTTCTTCAGATCTGCCAACATGGCAAATTCAACTATTCCCATAATGCTTCTGCGGCATTTGCTTTTATTATTTTCTTCTCCGCTGATATGGCTGAATACCGAGAATTATTCCTGTTCATTTTTCGCCATTACACTTGATGTAGTCTCTTTTCATTCATGTGTAATGATTTGATTCCTCGATCTTCAATGATAGATTCATTGGGACCTCATAGACGTCCATATGTAATACTTCCCTGACTTGAAGTGAAGTAATAATCTTTAGATAAGAATTTGTACTCTGAAGTTCTTTCCTTAATTCTGAAGTTCTGACTTTTATTTTCTGAAATGCAAAAGCTCTTGGCGTTCGGGTTTGAGCTTTCTGGTATGAGTTCAGCTCCTAAAACTTGTCATGAACTTCTGAGCTTTCTGGTATGAGCTCTACTCTACCTTCTGGTTTGGGCTTAGCTCTACCTTCTGGTATGGGTTCATCTTTTGAAGCTATTATTTTGAGCTTTCTGAACTGAGCTCACATTTGCCTTCTAATCTAGGCTTAGCTCTTGAAGTTGTTATGGACTTCTCAGCTTTTTGTTTTCCTTTTTTTTTTTTGAGTTATCATTGTTAGTGGTGGTTTCTCCATTAATTTCTGCCATTACATTTTTCTGTTCCCGTTCACAAATACTTTGTAGTTGTCGAGCAATTTATTTTATCAGTTTGTTGTCGGTGATGATTACTTCTTCTTCATTTAACAAGACCCAATGGAACGTGTTTAGGCCTAAACTAGATGAACTTTGCTAAACTTGGCTCTTTTGGGCATGACAAGTACTTGAACTGACTTTTGGCACCCAATACACATTTGGGATAAGATTTTGGAGTGTTATGGTCGTTCCAGATGCTTCTTGTATCATACGGAGTCAAAAAGACCCAACGGGACGTGTGTAGGCCCAAACTAGATATACTTGCCTAAACATGGATTTTTCATGCATGGTATGTACTTCAACTGATTTTTGACACCCAATACACGTTTGACATATGGATTTGGAGTGTTGTGGTTGGTTTAGGTTCTTCTAGTGCAATACAGAATCAAAAAGACCCAATGGGACAAGTTTAGCAACTTGGCTCTTTTCGGCATCGCACGTAGTCGAACTGACTTTTTACACCCAATATACATTTGGGATAAGAATTCAGAGTGTTGTGGTCGTTTAGGTTCTTCTAGTGCAATACGGAGTCCAAAAGACCCAATGTGACATGTTTAGGCCCAAATAAGATGAACTTTCCTAAACTTGGCTCTTTTGGGCATGGCATGTACTTGAAATGACTTTGACACTCAATACACATTTGGAGTGTTGTGTTTATTATTTTAGGTGCTTCTTGTGTCATACGGAGTCAAAAAGACCCAATGAGTCGTATTTAGGCCCAAACTAGATTAACTTGGCTAAACCTGGATCTTTTGGGCATGACATGTACTCGAACTGACTTTGAACACACAATACACAGTTGGCATAAGAATTTGGTCTCTTGTTGTCATTTTAGTTTCTTCAAGTGAAATACAGAGTCAAAAAGACCCAATGGGACAAGTTTAGGCCTAAACTAAATGAACTTGGCCACACCTGGCCCTTTTGGGCATGGCATGTAGTCGAACTGGTTTTTGACGCCCAATACAAATTTGAGATTAGAATTTGTAGTGTTTTGGTCATTTTAGGTGTTTCTAGTGCTATTCGGAGTCAAAAAGACCCAATGGGATGTGTTTAGGCCCCAACTAGATGAACTTGACTAAACTTAGATCTTTTAGGCATGTCATGCACTCGAACTAACTTTTGACACCCAAATACACGTTTGGATTAATTATTTGGAGTGTTGTGGTCATTTTAGGTGCTTCTAGTGCAATGCAGAATCAAAAAGATCGAATGGGATGTATTTAGGCACAAACTAGACGAACTTGGTTCTTTTGGGAATGGCATGTAGTCGGACTGACATTTGAAACTCCATACACATTTAGGATAAGAATTTGAAGTGTTGTGGTCATTTTAAGTGCTTCTAGTGCTGTACCGATTCAAAAGACCCAATGGATGTGTTTAGGCCCAAACAACACGAACTTTGACAAACTTTACCTCTCTTGGGCATTTTTTTTCGGTAAAATAAACAATTGTATAAACCGAAGAAGAAACAAACAAATATACAAGGGGCATACCCCAGGAAAAAGACACAAATAAAAAGGAACCAGCCAACACACAAGCTGGAGGCACCCAAACACTAACAGAAGATTACAAGTGATAACATCCTAAAGAAACAGAAGAACCAAGCTTAATTGTCAAAAATAGAGGCATTCAATCCCCAGGCAAGCTGAATGGTTTTGTTATCTTCAGTCTCAGAAAACCCTTTAAGACTCAAAAATCTACCTTTAATGGCATTTCTAATGCAAGCCAAGACCACTTTCTTGTCCCTCATTTTGCCCTCAAAGACTCGATTATTTCTCTCTCTCCAGATATGATAGACAAACGAGCTGAACATAAGCTTCAACATAAGGCTCAAGAAGTAACCTTTCCTAGCTTTCACAAGGAGCCAGGAGATAAGTTGATTCCAGTTCCTAGGAGAAGACACCAAGCCACACAAACCAACCAAATTCTGCCAAATAAAGCTAGAATAAGGGCAAGAAGCAAACAGGTGTTCAGAAGATTCTGAAGGATGCAAGCAAAGAACACAGCTACTAACATTGGAAAACCCAGGAGAGGAGGTCCAAGCAGCCAATCTATCCGCAGTTGCAAGCCTATTAAGAACAGCAAGCCAAGTAATAAAGCTATATCTGGGAATATGCTTCTTAAACCAAATAAGAGGAGCCCATCTCACTTTTTCACTTGCTGGAGCCAGTTTCCTATAAGTGTGCCCCACAGAGAAAAGACCAGAGGGAGAAAGAGTCCAAATCCAAGAGTCCAAAGAGGACTCTTTAGGAGGGGGAAGATGGATCTCTCTAATAGTGATAAGCTCATGGGAGCTAGAAATAGGCCAGTTCCAAGCTGCATTCTGGATCACTGAGCTGACCTTGGTAGTCCAATCCCAACCTGTACCAAAATAAATCCTAGGACCAAACCTTTGAGAAAGAGCCCCCAAAGGGTGCCAAGGGTCCAATAGAAGAGAGATCTGCTCCCCATTTCCCACAAGAGCTTTGCAATACCCAGCAAACTTGTCTCTGATTTTCAGAATTTTCCTCCAACTCCAAGAAGGATTAGTGGCAAGCTTAACCAAGAAGATAGAGCTCTTCTTGATCAAGAAAAACTTGCACCAATCCTTCCAAAGGGAAGCTTTATCCAAAGAGACCAGGAACCAGAAATGCTTAGCCACAGCCACTTCATTAGCTAGAGAGAGATCTCTAAGGCCCAAACCTCCTTGGGACTTATCAAGGCACAAGTCACTCCAAGCCACTTTAGCACCAGAATGCTTTACAGCTGAAGCGTTCCACAAGTAATTCCTAATAACCACCTTAATCATATTTAAGATTTTCTTGGGAAGAATAAATAAGCCAGCCCAGTATTGAAAGATAGCATAGAGCACGGATTTAACCAACTGTAATCTTCCAGCATAAGAAAGGTAGTTAGACTCCCAAGACTTCACCCTAGCTGTGATATGGTCTACTAGGGTGATACAATCTGTTTTTCTAAGCTTTGAGGAAATCAAAGGAACCCCCAAGTATCTCATAGGTAGCTCCCCAATGCTGAAATTGCACAAGTCCAGAATTGCTTGAGAAGTGGAAGGATGGACCCCAGACATGAAAATCTGACTTTTTTGTAGATTAGGTTGAAGACCAGACATGGCCTCAAACAAGTTTAAGCTCTCCATAATAAGATGAACAGAAGTAATATCACCCTTACAGAAGATAAAGAGATCATCAGCAAAGCACAAGTTAACAATACCAAGCTCCTTACATCTCTTGGGCATGACATGCACTCGAACTGACTTTTGACGCCCACTACACGTTTAGAATAAGAATTTGGAGTGTTGTGGTCTTTTTTGGTTCTTCTAGTGCAATACGGAGTCAAAGACCCAATGGGACATGTTTAGGCCCAAACAAAATGAACTTGGCTCTTTTGGGCATGACATGTACTTGAACTGACTTTTGACACTCAATACAAATTTGGAATAATAATTTAAAGTGTTGTGGTCATTCTAGGTGCTTCTAGTGCAATACGGAGTTAAAAAGATACAATAGGACATGTTTAGGCCCAAACTAGATGAACTTTGCTAAACTTGGCTCTTTTGGGCATGGCATGTAGCCGAACTGACTTTTCACACCTAATACACATGTGGGATGAAAATTTGGAGTGTTTAGGTCATTTTTAGGTGCTTCTAGTACTACATGGAGTAAAAAATACCTAATGGGATGTGTTTAGAACCAAACTAGATGAACTAGGCTCTTTTGGAAATGGCATGTACTCGAACTAACTTTTGACACCCAATACGCATTTGGGACAAGAATTTGGAGTGTTGTGGTCAGTTTAGGTGCTTCTAGTGCCATTCGGGTACAAAAGACCCAATGGGACATGTTTAGGCCCAAACTATATAACTTTGGCTAAACTTGGATCTTTTAGGCATGACATGCACATGGACTGACTTTTGACTCCCAAATACACGTTAGGGATGAGAATTTTGAGTGTTGTGGATTTTTTAGGTGCTTCTAGTGCCATATGGAGTCAAGAAGACCAATGGGACGTGTTTTGGCTGAAACTAGATTAGCTTGGCTAAACTTGGATCTTTTAGGCATGACATGCACACGAATTGAGTTTTGACACCCAATATACGTTTGGGATAAGAATTTGGAGTGTTGTGGACAATTATGGTGCTTCTAGTGCCGTACGGAGTCAAAAAGACCCAATGGAATGTTTTTAGGCCCAAACTAGATGAAGTTTGCCAAACTTGACTCCCTTGGGTATTGCATGTACTCGAATTAACTTTTGACACCCAATACACGTTTGGGATAAATATTTGGATTGTTGTGGTTGTTCTAGGTCCGAAGTAAAAAAGACCCAATGGGACAAGTTAGGCCCAAACTAGATGAACTTGGCTAAACTTGGCTCTTTTGGGCATGGCATGTAGTCGAATTGACTTTTTATCCCAATACACATTTGGGATAAGAATTTGGAATGTTTTGGTCATTTTAGGTGTTTCTTGTGCTTTGCGGAGTGAATAATACCAAATGGGACGTGTTTAGGCCCAAACTAGACGAACTTGGCTGTTTTGGGCATGACATGTACTCGGACTAACTTTTAACAGCCAATACACATTTGGGATAAGCATTTGGAGTGTTGTGGCCGTTTTAGATGCTTCTAGTTTCATACGGAGTCAAAAGACCCAATGGGACATGTTGACACTAAAACTAGATGAACTTGGCTAAACTTAGATCTTGTAGACATGGCAGGCACACGAATTGACTTTTGACATGCATACACGTTTTGGATAATAATTTAGAGTGTTGTGGTCATTTTAGGTGCTTCTAGTGCCATACGGATTCAAAAGACCGAATGGGACGTTCTAGGCCCAAACTAGACGAACTTGGCTAAACTTGGCTCTTTTGGGCATGACATGTACTCGAATTGACTTTTGACACCCAATACAAGTTTGGAATAAAAATTTGGAGTGTTTTTTTTGTTTTAGGTGCTTCTAGTGCCATTCAGAATAAAAAAGACCCAATGGGACGTGTTTTTTTTTCGGTAAAATAAAAAATTGTATAAACCGAAGAAGAAACAAACAAATATACAAGGGGCATACCCCAGGAAAAAGACACAAATAAAAAGGAACCAGCCAACACACAAGCTGGAGGCACCCAAACACTAACAGAAGATTACAAGTGATAACATCCTAAAGAAACAGAAGAACCAAGCTTAATTGTCAAAAATAGAGGCATTCAATCCCCAGGCAAGCTGAATGGTTTTGTTATCTTCAGTCTCTGAAAACCCTTTAAGACTCAAAAATCTACCTTTAATGACATTTCTAATGCAAGCCAATACCACTTTCTTGTCCCTCATTTTGCCCTCAAAGACTCGATTATTTCTCTCTCTCCAGATATGATAGACAAACGAGCTGAACATAAGCTTCAACATAAGGCTCAAGAAGTAACCTTTCCTAGCTTTCACAAGGAGCCAGGAGATAAGTTGATTCCAGTTCCTAGGAGAAGACACCAAGCCACACAAACCAACCAAATTCTGCCAAATAAAGCTAGAATAAGGGCAAGAAGCAAACAGGTGTTCAGAAGATTCTGAAGGATGCAAGCAAAGAACACAGCTACTAACATTGGAAAACCCAGGAGAGGAGGTCCAAGCAGCCAATCTATCCGCAGTTGCAAGCCTATTAAGAACAGCAAGCCAAGTAATAAAGCTATATCTGGGAATATGCTTCTTAAACCAAATAAGAGGAGCCCATCTCACTTTTTCACTTGCTGGAGCCAGTTTCCTATAAGTGTGCCCCACAGAGAAAAGACCAGAGGGAGAAAGAGTCCAAATCCAAGAGTCCAAAGAGGACTCTTTAGGAGGGGGAAGATGGATCTCTCTAATAGTGATAAGCTCATGGGAGCTAGAAATAGGCCAGTTCCAAGCTGCATTCTGGATCACTGAGCTGACCTTGGTAGTCCAATCCCAACCTGTACCAAAATAAATCCTAGGACCAAACCTTTGAGAAAGAGCCCCCAAAGGGTGCCAAGGGTCCAATAGAAGAGAGATCTGCTCCCCATTTCCCACAAGAGCTTTGCAATACCCAGCAAACTTGTCTCTGATTTTCAGAATTTTCCTCCAACTCCAAGAAGGATTAGTGGCAAGCTTAACCAAGAAGATAGAGCTCTTCTTGATCAAGAAAAACTTGCACCAATCCTTCCAAAGGGAAGCTTTATCCAAAGAGACCAGGAACCAGAAATGCTTAGCCACAGCCACTTCATTAGCTAGAGAGAGATCTCTAAGGCCCAAACCTCCTTGGGACTTATCAAGGCACAAGTCACTCCAAGCCACTTTAGCACCAGAATGCTTTACAGCTGAAGCGTTCCACAAGTAATTCCTAATAACCACCTTAATCATATTTAAGATTTTCTTGGGAAGAATAAATAAGCCAGCCCAGTATTGAAAGATAGCATAGAGCACGGATTTAACCAACTGTAATCTTCCAGCATAAGAAAGGTAGTTAGACTCCCAAGACTTCACCCTAGCTGTGATATGGTCTACTAGGGTGATACAATCTGTTTTTCTAAGCTTTGAGGAAATCAAAGGAACCCCCAAGTATCTCATAGGTAGCTCCCCAATGCTGAAATTGCACAAGTCCAGAATTGCTTGAGAAGTGGAAGGATGGACCCCAGACATGAAAATCTGACTTTTTTGTAGATTAGGTTGAAGACCAGACATGGCCTCAAACAAGTTTAAGCTCTCCATAATAAGATGAACAGAAGTAATATCACCCTTACAGAAGATAAAGAGATCATCAGCAAAGCACAAGTTAACAATACCAAGCTCCTTACACCTCCAGTGATAGCCAAAGTCCGCTTGATGAGAAGCATGCTTGAGAATACCAGAAAGAACCTCCATAACCAACACAAACAGATAGGGAGAGATAGGATCACCCTGTCTAAGCCCTTTAGCACCAGAGAAGAAGCCAGTCAACTCCCCATTGACCACAATAGAGAAAGAAGGAGAGGAGATACACTCCATCACACAGTTAGAGAAATGATCAGGAAACCCCAAGCAGTCAAAGATTCTCCCGATACTCTCCCAATTCAAGCTATCATAAGCCTTTTTTATATCAACCTTGAAAGCACATCTGGGACTATTAGAAGGCCTATGGTAACCTCTAACCAGCTCTTGAGATAAGAGGATGTTGTCAGCGATTCTCCTCCCTGGCACAAAAGCAGTCTGGTTGCTACTAATAAGATCAGGGAGCACTCTTTTAAGTCTATCAGCAAGCATTTTAGAAATGCATTTATAAACAACATTACAACAAGATATAGGCCTAAAGTCACCAACCTTTGAAGGATTGGGGACCTTAGGAATAAGAGTAATGGCAGTAGAGTTAACCTGTTTCAATAAAGATTGGGAGCTAAAAAACTCCAAAACAGCCTTAGTAACATCTTTGCCCACAACATGCCAACATCTTTTGAAGAAACCAGCAGAGAAGCCATCTGGACCAGGGGCTTTACTACTCCCCAAACTAAAGATAGTTGTGTGAACGTCTTCCTCTGTATAAGGGTGGTTGAGGATAGCTAAGTGAGCTTGAGAGAGCTTATTAGGGAGAATCTGAGAGAGAACACTCCAATCCACCTCCTGGTCAATGTGAGAAGTCCCAAGAAGATTCCTATAATAAGAAAGGATTTGATCTTTGATAGCCTGGTCATCAGTAATAAGGTCACCCTCCTCATTAACCAACTGATTAATTCTTGATCTGACTCTATTCTTCTTTAGTTTCTGAAAAAAGAAAGAGGAATTCTGATCACCCAAGGCAAGCCAATCAACTCTGCTTTTTTGCCTCAGAAAATCTTCTTCTGCATTCCTGAGCTTAGTGAAATCAGCTAATCTAATTTTCTCCTCCTCTTGAAGAGAGACAACACTAGGAGAGGCAATAAGGTCAGCTTGCACTTTAGAGAGGGCTTCTCTAGCCATAAGAGCCCTTTTAGAAATATCTGAGCAAAAAGAGGCATTAAATTTCTTAAGAGCAAATTTAACAGATTTAAGCTTCTTATAGAGACAAAACATGGCTGTCCCAAACACCTCAATCTCCCACGCATCCTTAAGAACAGCCCAGAAGCCTTCGAAATCCATCCAAAAATCAAAGAACTTAAAAGAAGGCTTAGGTCTTGCTGAGTTAGCCCTAAGCTGAATAATAATAGGAGAGTGATCAGAGATACCCGGGGTGTGAAAATGGCAAGAAGTAGCAGGAAACAACATAGCCCAATCACCGTTAACCAGGGCTCTATCGAGCTTGCGCATCTTGCTACCCTCACCAACTTGACCATTCCACCAGGTGAATTGACAGCCACTATAAGGGAGGTCGAGAACCTCCAAATGATCAAGACAAGAAGCAAAGTCAATTGAGCTATCATTCCACTTGAAATCACCACCACAATGCTCAATAGGCTTCAAAATAGCATTAAAGTCACCAAGAATTAGCCAAGGCTTCCCCTGACTTAATGTCTTATGAGAGCCAAGTTTTTCCCACAAAGGCTTCCTGGAGATAGCATCATTGGCTGCATACACCACAGAGACAAAGAAATCTGTCTTTTCATGGAGAATGGTTAGCTTACAAAACATAGCTTGATCAAAGGCATCAATTAGAAGAACATCCAAAATCTTGGGATCCCAAGCTAAAACAATTCTACCTTTGCTAGTAGGAGAATGGTTAGCAAAGGTAGCCCAATTGGGAAAAACAGATCTAGAAAGTCCAGCAAAATTATTACACTTGATCTTAGTCTCAACTAAAGCACAAAAAGATAATTTAAAGTCTTTACAAAGTTTTCTAACTTCAGCTTGCTTTAGAAGGCCATTAAGCCCTCTTATATTCCAAGAAGCTAAATTAATCATAAAAAGGGGGGGAGAGAGTCACCATTCTCAGGGGGAGCCTGAGTAACTTGATCAGCCAATAAGAAAAAGCCTTCAGCCGTTCGCTTCTTTTTCAACCTCTTCAAAGCTGATTTAGAGAGCTTGGGAGAAGGACCAGGTTGGATAGTGATATTGACAATTGAGGAAGCTTTGGGGGGAGCCAAACTCAATGTAGAGTCAGAAGAGGCTTGAGGCTCATTTTTATCCTCACAAGGCACAATGAGACCCTTACCCTTCCTTTTGCTAACCACCTGAGTCCATTCATTGACTTGGTCTTCCACATGGATGGTATTAAGAGGAAAGGGAGGAGAGATTTCACCCTTTGGCTCCTCATAAACCATAAGCTCCCTATTATCTTGGGGAGAAGAATCTTTGCTAGCGGTTTCTTCCTCACTAGCTAGATTATTCTTAGGGGCCACTTTAGCATCACAATCATGACCAAAGAGGCAACATTTAGCACATCTCTTAGGTAGACACTCATACTCCACCTCCACCACCACTGGATCCCATCCGTCAAGGCCAAGGTCAATGGTGAAAAACTTAATCAAATCAGAGGAGGCTGAAATTTTCACACAAACTCTAGCATAATCATGTCTATAACCAGAGGCAGTAGCATTGTCAGAGTGAGAAGGGATACCCACAGCACTAGCAATGTGACTTAGAGCTTCTTCAGTCCATAATTCAATTGGAACATTCCACAATTTAACCCAAATTGGAAGGGTTGAAAGTTTCTCCTTTGAGAATTTAACATTTGGCTGCCACTCTTGAAGCACAACAGGCCTACCTAAGAGGTGCCAAGGTCCATCTTCTAAGACTGAGTTTCTATCCTCCACAGAGCCAAATTTGAAATAGAAAAGGCCTCTGGCAGCCGAGACCTCCTGAATTCCTCTTTTAGCCCAAAGTTGCAAAGCAATTTTCTTAACTAAGTGTAAAGGAGCTGCCCTTCCAACAAAGTAGCCAACAAGGCAGCCTTCCCACCTAGAAAAGTTCTCTTTAGTAATATAATCAGGAAGCTTAACTGTGACATTACCATTTTCCGTAAAGGAAGAGCTCACATAACCTAAGCTTAGCTTCTTTTTCAGGTTACCTTTAACCTTTTCAGCCCATGAACCAGCCGGTTTCTCATGAGCAGCACTTTTATTAGCTAAAAGGTCTTTATAAACTCTATTCTCATGCAGCTTTTCAGAAGAAGAAGTTGGGGAAGGAGGAGAAGAGCTCACCTTCTGTTTTCCATTAGAATCTGGTTTAGGAGAGGGAGAGATTTCTCCAAGCTCAAACCCACGACCATGGCAGCCCTTGACATCTTTGGTAGAAGTCAAATCCACCTTGTCACTCACAATCAAAGCTGAGGTTGAGCTAAGGGAGGAGAGAGGATCTGCCACCAGCTTTGGAACTCCACCCACGTTCACATCATTGTCATAGAAAAGAGAAATATCTTCTTTCTCTTTCCCTTCAATCAAAACACCATCTACTTTCTCTTTCCCCTTAGACAAAGAAGCTGCCACCTGTCGCCCTAAGGGGCTGTCCACGTCATGATGGGAGAGAGGAGCCTTCTCTAATAAATAATTACCTTTTTGAGTGTCCTTTCCTTTATTTGAAAGGATAGTAGTAGATTGTTGACCAAGTTGAAGCTTGGGAGCTAGAGCCTCACTCTTCCCCAAGCTGACCACATCACACCCACTTGCCAAAAAGGAGCTGTCACTTCTCCCTTTTGATATGTTTGGCAGCTGCTTTTCCTCTTCTCCAAGCAAGATGATTTGAGACAAGCTTGATTTGTCTTCTATCAAAGGACACTCATCATTACCTTTGACAGAGAGGTAATGAGTATCATCTTCAACCTTTGGAGCTCTAGGCAAGCTGGTTGATCTCCGAGCACCACCTCTAGCTCCTCCTCTTATGCTACTTCTCTTTAGACTTGAACGAAGTTGGTCTGAAAGAGTCAGCTCAAGTAGATTGCTCTGATTGTGATCAGAAGAAATAAAATTGTCTCTAAGCTTTGAATGCTCAGAAATAATCTCTTTTGCAACTAATAAACTCGAAGCTTCCTTGGACTGAGCTTCTAACTTCCCAGGCTCATCAAAACCACTCTCTGGTCCAAATTTCTTCGTATTAGAACCTTGCTTAAGAGCATTAAAACCAATAACATGGGTTTTAGCTTCCCTAGCTCCCTTAGTAACCGTATGATTCAAAACAGCATGGCCATTGAAAGACACTCCAAGCTTAGCTTGCCCACTAGCTGAATCTTTCTTAACACCACCTGAAACTTGCTTACCAACTTCTGCAGCATGCTTAATGTACTCATCATTAACCATTATTAGAGGTCGTGGCCTCCCCTAAGGGAGGGAGAGGCTAAAACAAAAATGAGAATTCTAGAGAGAGGGGAGAGTTTCTCTCACTAAAAAAAACGTTTGCAACAACTTAAAAGTACATTGAACTTATCAAGTTGAAAAGACCTAAACAAATCAAACACTATGAGAAGATAAGGAAAAGAAACAACTAATGGATAAAATTAAATGGGACGTGTTTAGGCCCAAACTAGATGAACTTGGCTAAACATGGATCTTTTAGGCATGACATGCACTTGAACTGACTTTTTTTTTTGAATGAAAGTAGTAGCGCTGAATATAGGAAGTTCCGAGGGCCCTTAAAACGTTTTAACAGCAAGAGAATAATGCTCCTCTAATATTAAGTCCCAAATGCCCAAGCTGAACTTCAATACATAGTAGTATCAATTTAACAGTTTGTAAATTCCTGAACTCATAGGGAGCACGTCAACCCATCAAAAGATAATAATCTGTAGTACATAAAAAGGCGGATAAGCGAAAACTAAGAATGAAAAAAATCATGTCTCTTTGGGAGGAGCTTTCTTAGTAGCCTCAACAGCTGCTTTCTCAGCCTCAATTTCCGCAACATAGCATCGATCTCAGCTTCTTCCAGTTGCCTCAAACCATACTCCTTCGTCATAACAGCGACCTCTACATTCTTTCCTCCACTCTCCACAACCTCAAGCAATGCGCGGATAGCAAGCTTCACAGTTTTTTGCCCAGAGGTTTCATTATAGTTTTTCTCCAGAAACTCTCTTATTGAATTAGAATTTCTTCCAGTTGTATTTGCTTTCCAAGCTGAAAATGTTCCAGAAGTATCTGTTTGATACAGAGATGGAGCGCGAGTGTATGGATCAAACCCAATTATCAGAGTCGAAAGGCCAAATGGTCTGACCCCACCACTTTGTGTGTATTTTCTGTTGAAGACCTGCAATGTAACGTGTTATATACTCAACGGTTATAGGATCCTCAACTGTAAGCCTGTGGCTTTGACATTCAATACAAGCCCTGTTTATGAGAACATGAGCATATTCTTTGAGTCCAGCACAGGCTGGTGCGATGTGGTTATCGAGGTTTACAATTTTCCTGACCGATCTGGAGTCTAGGAGCTTAGGAGTAGACTTCTTCTCGACGCCTAGGATGATGGTATCGGTGCCACGAACACAAACGGTAGCGTTTCCGTTGCGCACATCTTCGAGAGCATATTACACCTGGAATAGATGGCCATCAGGTAAGAACACTGTTATTGCCCTATCGTACCGCGCCATCGACTACTTCTTCTCCTTCTTCCTCTTCTTCTTAAAAAATTGGGTTAGAAGATCCACCGAAGTTGGTAGCCTTAACCGGATGTGTGGTAACAAGAAAGCCCGAAGGCTGTTCCCATCCCTGTCAGGGGAGATGCCAACCATTCTCCTTTCTAAGAACACACTTGAACTGACTTTTGACACCCAATACACACCTTTTGATATGAACCTCACCGTCATTTTGCGATGAAACCCGATAACAATGATGGTTCAAGAACCCAATGATCGATTTTAAAGAAGAAAAAACCCCAAACCGTTTTCTATGACACAAAGAGAACCTTAGGTATAAGACCAAAGACCCCAATTGATGCTTCGAAAAGAATCAAAGGTATGGTGTAGACGCCACACTCAAGAACAAGAAGGAAAAGTGAGTGATAAGTTTAAGTTTTAAACGCCACAAGAATATTCTTGATAAGACTGAAAAAGTTCTAAGAAGAACCAAAGAGAAAACTCTCACAAAAAATTTATATTGATAAGAGTTTTTTTAATACATTGTGAAATCATGCTTAAATAGAAAAACTAGAAGCCTAAAGAGTCCTAAAATGTATAAACAACCTAAGCTAAATTTAAAAGATAAATAAATATTAATTGCAGTAAATATGGAGCTTGTAATTCACCCAAAAGACTCATATTGGCTGTCCTCTTCTTGGTTAGGATTGCCAAGGTGTCTTACTTCCTTGTCATCATTTAAAATGGCATGCCATGCCCCATGTGGACTGCCATATTGAACGCCACATCATACTCCAAGTGTAATGCCATGTAGGATGCCTATCCATGTAGGCTGCCATGTTGGATACCACATCATGCTCCATGTCGGCTGCCATGTTAGATGCCATGTCATGGTTCATGTAGGATGTCATGCTGGATGCCACATCATGCTCCATGTAGGCTGTCATGTTGGATGTCACGCCATACTCCACGCAGGTTGTCATATTCCACGTCACACACCACGTCATACTCCTATTGAGTGCCTCAACCATTATATTTTCTCTAGCTTTTGTGATTTGTCCTCTTTGTACTTGAAGTGGACCCATCCTTTGAGCTTGTACAACCGAATCCTCATCATTCCCTCCCTCTTGAGAAAGATTTGTTCTCAAATCCTCACCTACATCAAACGGTAACAAGTCAGTCACATTAAAAGTAACACTTATATTGTACTCACCAAGAAGATCTAGCTTGTAGGCATTGTCATTGAGTCTTGCAAGGACTTAGAATGGATCATCCCCTATAGGTAGCAGCTTGGAATGTCTTTGCCTTGGAAATCGTTCCTTTCTCATGTGTACGCAAACCCAATCTCCGGGATCAAAAACCAATTTATGACACTCTTTGTTGACTTGTTTTGCATATTGCTCCGTTCTTCTTACAATATTGAGTTTTGCCTTCTCATGTATCTGCTTAATGAATTCAGCCTTCCTTTTTCCATCTTGTTTATATTGACTGACATATGAGAATGTCTCAATGAACTCCACCCAACGAGCATGTATTTTATTCAGCTTGTGTTGCTCCTTTAAATGCTTCATGGACTCATGATCGTTGTGAATCACAAACATCTGCAAAAGTGAAACAGTATTGCTCAGCAAAGAACCTGCGAGATTATTAGTACAAAAAAGAACCTCTTTGTCCATAAGTACAATAAAATGCCGGTTGGAACTCAAAGCTCTCTTAATCTCACTCTCTCTTGCATCAAAACTCTCTTTTATTCTCTCTTGATTTTTCTCACTCCTCTCACCCAACTCTCTATTTTTCACTCTTTTCTTTTGTTCAAACACTCCTTTTTTGAACTCCCACTCTCTTGATCTTCCTGACCCTCTCTCTTTTTTTCATTCTCAATCTCTCTTAATTTTTCATTCTCTCTTTTCAACTTCAATTGATCTCCTTGCACTTGTCTTGGGGTGAGGGGTACAAGAGTAATGGGTTTCTTATCAATTACAAAAGTATATCTATTTTTGTAACCATTATGAATGGTTTTTCTATCACATTTCCATCCCAAGAGAAGATGACTTGCTTGCATTGGCACTACATCACACAAAACTTCATCCTTGTACTTGCCAATAGAGAAAGAAACTAATACTTGCTTATGCACCTCGATTTCCCCACTATCGTTCAACCATTTCAGTTTTGCATGGATTGAGATGTTTTAATATAGGCAAGTTTAGTTTTTCCAACATGTAAGTGCTAGCCACACTAGTACAACTTTCCCCATCAATAATATACTACACACTTTATCATTAACAAGGCATCTAGTATGAAAAATATGTTCTCGTTGTAGCTTCTCATCTTCTTCGGCTATGGCACTAAGAGCTATTCGTTTTACAGAAAGTTCCCCATTGACCGATTCTTTAATGTCACTTGCATCCTCTAGTGGTGGCATGGACTCCTTTTCAGAATCACATTTGATTTCCACATTCTTGCCTTGCAATGATGGTCTCTCCATCTTAATGCTAGACAAATAGTTATCCACCCTCTCACCAAACCAATCTTCTCTATTTCCATGTCAGAAACCTCTATCTCCAAACCCATGGCCTAATCTGCCCATGTGAGAATATCGCTCATCTTCATCAAAGTAATTCCCAAATTCCTCCTTATACTCAATCCTAGGTGATCATCTCTCCCACTGATGCCCAATTGGAGATCTAGGTGTCTCCACCTGTGTTTCCATCCGATCAATCCTCTTATGCAATCGTTCCAGGCCCTCTCCTAACATTCTCTTAAATTCACCCACTAACGCTTCCATTTGTAACTTCAGCATACCACCTTCCCCAATTCCTCCACTATCATTACTATTTGACATACTTGAAAGAGAATAAGATTAGTAGAAAAAAATAAAGGACCTTACAATCTCTCCTTCACGTGTTACACTCAAAGTTTGATGTTCACTCAATTTCTCTCGTGTTTCACTCAAAATATTTGGCTTTTACCCTCTGATTTTCTCACACACTCTTGCCTTTTACCACTCTTACTTTTCTCTTTCGGTTCTTGTTAAAACTAATAAACGAATCTGGAATTTTCAAGCAACAACCAAAATACCTAAACAAATCAACACTATGAGAAGATAAGGAAAGGAAACAACTAAGGGATAAAATTTAGAGATAAGGAAACAAAAGGAGATCAACTTATACTATCTTTTTTTACAGAAGATAAGTTAGGACAAGATAAGGTAAGGATAAGATGAGATAAGATAAAATAAGATGACATATGATAAGATAATGATTAGATAAGATAAGATAAGATAAGAAAAAGATAAGATAAGATAAGATAAGAAAAAAAGATAAGATAAGATAAGAAAAAGATAAGATAAGATAAGATAAGAAAAAAATTAAGATAAGATAAGATAAGATAAGAAAAAGATAAGATAAGATAAGATAAGAAAAAGATAAGATAAGATAAGAAAAAAAGATAAGATAAGATAAGAAAAAGATAAGATAAGATAAGATAAGATAAGATAAGATAAGATAAGATAAGATAAGATAAGATAAGATAAGATAAGAAAAAAGATAAGATAAGTTATGACAAGATAGGATAATATAAGATTAGATAAGAAAATATAAGATAATAATGACAAGATGAGATATGATATGATAAGATAAGACAATGATTCTACTTACTTCCCATGAGGAGATCCAGGATCATATATTAGATTACTACAAAAATCTCTTGGGTACACCAAATGAAGAAATGAGAGTCAATTGGAGTATACTTGATTGTGCTTTGCCAAGAAAGCTTTGACCTGATCAGGCTGTACCTCTGGCTCTTCCCATTGAAGAAAATGAGGTGAAGCAAACTATTTTCAGTATGGGAAGTGGCAAAGCTCCTAGACCAGATGGTTTTTCAGCTGGATTCTTTCAACCACAAGACCGACTTATACTATCTTTTTTTTACAGAAGATAAGTTAGGACAAGATAAGGTAAGGATAAAATGAGATGAGATGAGATAAGATTAGATGAGATAAGATAATGATTAGATAAGATAAGATAAGAAAAAGATAAGTTAAGATAAAAAAAATAAGATAAGTTATGACAAGATAAGATAATATAAGTTGAGATAAGAAAATATAAGATAATTATGACAATATGAGATATGATATGATGAGATAAGACAATGATAAGATAAGATAAGATAAGATGAGATGAGATAAGAAAATATATGATAAGAGAAGACAAGGATAAGATAAGATAAAATGAGATTAGAAAGGATAAGATAAGTTATGACAAGATGATCTATGATATGATAAGATGAGAAAAAATATTATATGCAAAGATATGATAACATAAGATGATAAGGTGATAAGATGATAAGATGATAGATGATAAGATGATAATATGATAGAATTCTATCTTTAATTTAATGTGGTAAGATGATAGCTAAATCAATGTAAATTCGAAATTGAAATATGAAATTCTGAATTTTTAGATGAAACTGCGCAGAAAAATTAAACACCTTAGGGATTGATCAAAACAATGAAATATGGCTTTGAAATGCACGTACAGATTGTATATCTCAAAAATCCATTCGATTTGATATGCAATAATGACTACTTCGACACCTGGATCAAAAGTTATGATCGTTTTTCAAAAACACCATCAAAATCAGGAAAAAAAATCAGAATTGAATCTGACGCTAGAGAACCAAAAGTTCTGATACCAAATGATATGAACCTCACAGTCGCTTTGTGATAAAACCTGATAAAAATGTTGGTTCAAGAACTCTAGGATCGATTTTAAAGAAGAAGAAACCTTGACCCATTTTCTATGACACAAAGAGAACTTTAGGTATAAGACCTAAGACCCAAATTGATACTTCAAAAAGAACCAAATGTATGGTTTAGATGCCACACTTAAGAACAAGAAGGAAAAGTGAGTGATAAGTCTAGGTTTTAAACGCTACAAGAAAATTCTTGATAAGTCTGAAAAGTCCTAGAAGAACCAAAGAGAAAACTCTCACAAAAAATTATATTGATCAAAGTTTTTTAATACAATGTGAAATCATGCTTAAATAAAAAAAAACTAGAAGCCTAAAGAGTCCTAAAGTGTTTGACACTCAATATATATTTGGGATAAGAATTTAGAGTGTTGTGGTCGTTTTAAGTGCTTCTAGTGCCATATGGAGTCATAAGACTCAATGAAACGTGTTTAGGCCCGAACTATATGAACTTTGCTAAACTGGACTCTCTTAGGCGTAGCATGTACTCGAAGTGACTTTTGACTCTCACTACACGTTTCGGATAAGACTTTGAAGTGTTGTGGTCATTCTAGGCACTTCTTGTGTCATACGGAGTCAAAAAAACCCAATGAGACGTGTTTAGGAGCAAACTAGATGAACTTGGCTAAACTTGGATCTTTTGGACATGGCAAATGCTCGATCTAACTTTTGAAACCCAATTCACATTTAACATAAATATTTTGGGTGTTGTGATCGTTTTAGGTGCTTCTAGTGCCATCCGGAGTCAAAAAGACCCAATGAGAAGTGTTGAGGCTGAATCGAAATCAACTTGGCCAAACATGGATATTTTAGGCATGGCTTGCACACGAATTGACTTTTCACATGCAATACACAATTGGGATAAGAATTTAGAGTGTAGTGGTGATTTTTTCTTTTCAAGTGCCATACAGAGTCAGAAAGACCCAATGGAACGAGTTTAGGCTCAAACTAAATAAACTTGGCTAAAGTTGGATCATTTGGGCATGACATGTACGGGAACTGACCTTTGGCACCCAATACACTTTTAGGATAAGTATTTGGAGTGTTGTGGTTGTTTAGGTGCTTCTAGTGCCATACAGAGTCAAAAAGACCCAATTGGACGTGCGTAGGCCCAAACTAGACGAACTTTGCAAAATTGGCTCTTTTGGGCATGGCATGTACTCGAACTGACTTTTGACACCTAATATACTTTTGGGATAAGAATTTGGAGTGTGTGGTCATTTTAGGTGATTCTAGTTAAAGATTTAATGGAACGTGTTTAGGCTTGAACAAGATGAACTTTGCTAAACTTTGCTCTTTTGGGCGTGGCATGTACTCAAAGTGACTTTTGACTCCAAATAACCGTTTCAGATAAGACTTTGGAGTGCTTTTGTCGTTCTAGGTGCTTCTTGTGTCATACGGAGTCAAAAAGAACCAATGAGACATATGTGGACCCAAACTAGATGAACTTGGCTAAACTTGGATCT
>QANY01009097.1:0-47241 GCA_003255025.1 Datisca glomerata
CTAAGATTTTACATCTGCTGGTTATTATACCAACATGTTTAAATGTAAAACATCAACATGAACATAGATATTGAACTTGATATAGGAAAAGCTGTATACGTCCATGACTGACTACTGATAAATTCAAGTCATCCTTTTTATTCTGACATTTCAAACCAATGACAAGAATATCAGACAAGCTATCTAGGGAACGTTACAGGAGGTTCCAAGCTGCCAACTAGTATCCCAAGATCAATGTCTCTCTCTTCAAACTTTTTTATGAAAGGATGATCCTGAATGAATGAACACAGAAAATTACCCACAGTTAGATTCTGACTTGCAAATTAGTCTAGAGCAAAATAAACAATTATCCACTGTGTTACTAACCAAAAGGTTCAAAGATGATGATCTTTCTCGCGGATCCTTCTGAATGCTGCAACGGAAAATAAAATCAATGTGATAGTGTTTGTTATTACATTCAAGGTGATATCGAATGTAACTTATAACAAAAATGTGGGAAGAAAAAGATATAAGACAAAGTAGTAAGAATCACCAATTAGACAGTAGAAATTCTAAAATACAGCTATATTTTGAAAGAAGATAGATCTTTACTCTAATTTTAGCTTTTGATTTCTTGAAGTTACGACTACGTAAACCAATAAACTTTGAGCACTTAGCTAAATAGCATTGCAAAGAACTAATTTTTTTTTAAATATTTTGCTAATGCCATAGATGAGTATTTCAAAACAGGAGCACGCCACGTTTCAATAAAAGTTCAATATCATAGAAATCAGATGTAGAAAGTAAAAGTAAGTACCAGTCAGACACAAAAGAACAAAATTCTGGCGAGAACTGATCTGGTGGAGCAGAGGGGGGTGGGCTTGCCACAATTGCCTCTAAGAGCTCATAGAAGCTTGGCCAACTCTGCTGATCTTCAGATTGCAAATACGGAAACCGCCCTATAGCACACTCAAGAACTACCATTCCCAAGCTCCAAATATCACTGCTGTAGTCATAAGAACTCCCACTAATTCTCTCGGGCTGGAGTAGAAAGTAAAAGACCAAATATACTTCATAACTTCTTATGGGATCTGTACTTTATTTAAAAACTAAAAATTCTAGCAAAATTATATTGGAATTGATACCAAAGGGGCGAAAAAGGAAATCTTTTACATACCGACATGTAGTTGTAAGTTCCCACAAAGGTATCCCTCTGACCCATAGAGCTAGCTAGCATTGCACTGACGCCAAAATCAGTAATCTTCACATCTCCTCTGTGGTTTACTAGCAAATTAGATGGCTTTATATCCCTGTGGATTACATGTCTTTCATGATGCAAGTACACAAGCCCTTGTAAAACCTGGAACGTAATTATAGATATTTAGCGTAAATTTAACTTCAAGCTGCTCATTTAATCATTTGAAACTGATGTATAAGCTTGACTACCTGCTTACAAACAACTGCAAGATATGGTTCCAAAATTGTTTTAACTTGTCTGATTACATCCGCTAGAGATCCACGATCCATGTATTCTAGAACAAGAGAAATGGCTCCATTGTGGTAGAATGAGTGGTAGCAAACTACGACGTGTGGACATTGTGCTGCTTGATTTATTTTGAGCTCCTGCACAATTTGCTTACGTATATCCTCCTGTATGTTCATCTGGATGACCTGAAGTACACAAGACAAGAGAGATTCTTGTTATATAGGGCGTTTGGGACTGAGAGCAGTATTATCCTAGAGCTTGAGATATTCTTTTTTTTTTTTTGGTAAGTGAGAGCTTGAGATATTCTTGCTAAATATAGAAACCAGAATGGTGAATCAAGTTATCAATATGATTACAACGATAAGTGACAAGTATCTTAGTGCTGCTCTCAATTAGATCTCCAATAACCACCATAATCTACTTATATCTTTATCAGAATCTAAGGATTCAACTAACAGATTGTATGCTACACTAGTTTTACACTATATGTACTATAAGTACATTTTTTGGTTAAACGAATCATGAAGACTATAAGTCTACCACCCTAGGTAATGCTTTGCAAGCTTTGACAACTGCATTGATAAACGCCACATCTTACTTTTATGTATTATCGAATAATGAGGAGGAATGACTTCCCCACATTCTCATCTTCACTCAGTTAATGACAATGGTCATCTTTTATGTCTTTCCACTACATTATGTTCTTTCTCACTTACATACAACTGAGTTTTTTTACCTTACATCACTTAAAGACACAAAAAAGCGTAAATAAGCAAGTTTAAAAACACGAAAAGATACGAAAAAAATGTTTTGCTGATGTAACAACCTTCAAGGCAAATAATTTTCCAACCCATTTATGACGAACAAGTTGTACAACTCCACCACTTCCTTTTCCAATGACCTTGATCGTCTCCAAGTCTTCCAATGTGATTTCAAAATCAAACTCCTTACTGTCAGAATGCTGCTGGAACAAAATTAAAACAAACATAGGATGACATGTACTAGACGACCAAATGGGGGGTGGGGGTGGGGGGATGGAAATATACACAAGGTAAAGATTGCTTGTTAAGATCATCAGCAATTAGTAGACAGTTTATTCCTAAATAACAGTAAACTAGCTTTTGGAATCTAAATCAAACCATCATACTTGACAAACAAATCTATATCCTAATGGTATGTTATTAATGGTTTTCCTTGGTCAATTATGTGAATAAATTACAGCAGACAATTTGACCATATACAGGACAAGCAGAACGAGATCCACTTTTAGAAGTGGCCAGATTTTAGCCTTTCGTTGCCATATTACCAAGGAATATTCAAAAGGAAATCAGTGATAATTGGGTACCATCAACCAGGTACAATGTGTATAACCGTGATAAAATCTATCAGGATGAGAACCAAATCAAACTTACACGGGAATCTTTTTCTTCAGAGATCAACCGCAAGCCTTTCTGGTTTAATAACAGATCACCATCGTGAAATGTACCACTTGCAGTCCTGAAATTTCAACAAAATATGAAAATCAAACGGATTTTGGGGGCAGAAGCAACTCAGAGGGTAGAAGTGAGAAGAAATATAACTAAAAGGAACAAATTGAATAAACATGGAATCTCTTTTTTCTGGCGAAGCCATAGTTATTTGAACTTAATGAAGCTAATTAACTAAATCTGTTCTGCTAAGAAGTAGGGTTTCTACGCTATTAGTGAAAGATCTAATTTCATACAACTAATTTCTAGTATTTTCTTCATATTTCCTTAACAAGCGGAAATTAGCAACAAATAACTAATCGAAATCGAAGTACAGCTTAAATATAATAAAGAAAATACTACAAACCGAAGAGGCTTACAAGAAAGATGTAATGGGGGTTTCTTGAGCAGGAACAGAAAGCTTAAGTTGCTTCAATGGCGTCTTGGTCTTCATTTCAGGTCCAACAATTACCAAGATTCTGGGCTTTTTTATGACGGTGACTGCAAATAGAGAGAGAGAGAGAGAGAGAGAGAGAGAGAGAGAGAGAGAGAGAGAGAGAGAGATTATAGCTCAGTGGTCTGCTCTTTATTGAGAAAGACGACAAGTGGAATGCAATCTGTGTTGTCTGACTCTGTTGAAAGAAAGAAGCAATGAATTTTCAAACTGACACGACCGCGCATTTGCAAAATAGACGTTACCCAGTACCCGGAGCTCGGCTAAATTTTCAAATTAATTTAATACATATAATATTTTTGTGAAGAATGATTAAATATTATTGATAATAGATAAAAATATTAAATATGATTATCAGTTATCAAAATTTGATTTACTGATTTTTGATGTTAGAAAACGTACAAATGAGTATAAAAATAAAATATATCTTTTTGTAAAAAATATGAAAAGATTGAGAAAAAAATTAAAGTTAACAAATTAATACACAATAACTTTAAAAAGTATCTTAATTAATCATTAACTAATCAAAAATAATAATTAATCTATAACATATTAAAATTGTCAAAATTAGATAAACTTTTTTAAACCATTTTGTCCATATGCTTTTCATGTTAATCATTCAATGCCCTTCTTAATGATATTATAGTGTGATTTTAATTGACTATTTATCTATATTTTATATACCTACCAAATTCTATGTTTTCTTTTTAAAATCTACCACACTAAATTTACTAATTAAAATATACAAAGATATAAAAATATTTATTTTGACAAATCAATCTAACTATTATTTTTCTATTTAAAAAAAAGAAAATATACTTGACGAATCTACGAAAATACAATGGACATGAATATTTGTTTTGTATATGTTAGAAGACATTCATTGTACTTATCCATGTTCATGTATTTCTGTCGGTTAATTATATTAATGCATAAGTATATGTACCTACAGAATTCACAAGATAATGTAAATTTAAAAACTAATCTAACCTCTAAAAGTTTAAATCACATTACATACACACTAAGATATTTTTTTAAGATTAAAAATATCACTACAAAATACGATAAAGATCATTATTGAATCTTATATGAGCGGTCACGTAAACTTGCACGATTGTGATTGTTCAACTTGTCATTTTTAACTCAGCTTTTAAATAAGGTGAAACGACCATTATTCTTTTTCTTAAGATAACAGTCAAGAATCATTATCTTATTCGGAACAATAATAGTTTCTCCGATTACAATCACATTTAAAGGATTTACTCTTACACAATGAGCCACTATAATTTAAAATTATTACTTTTCCAAGTGAAATATTAACATATTTAACTAATATAAATAACCAGAACCTATCATCATCAATATTCCTCTTATTTATAATTAAATTCAAAATTTTTATCATAAGAGTGCACATAATTAAACTATACTTGATTCTTATAAAACCAAAAATTTACATTTGTTCTATCTACATTTACATTCTTTCATAATTTTAACTTTGGTTAAGATAAAATTTTATGATAGTTGGTGCATGAATAGTTAGCTAAATCATGATTCCTGACGATTTAGTGAGAAAATGTCAGGTAGTGGCTGTTGGGGGTAATGCCCTAAAAGCATATGTATTGACATTTTAATATGAAATTTAATGGAAATATTTTTTTTCTTATAATTATTTTTTAAAATTATTGTTGAATAATTTATATAAATATCTGAAAATTCACATTAACGAGACTATGATATTGTATTAGTACGAGATGATTAATATCATAGATAATAAATATAATTGTCAGCAACATATTATAGTATTAAATCTTTAATGAATGGTTGCTAGTACGGTTCACTAAGTATTATGAAAGTATGTGATCTAAATCCGGATCATTGATGTGGATATATATCTTAGTGAAGATACTTTAGATAATAAGATTATATATGATAGGACCGATGTTCATTAATATTTTTATTAACTTATCGTTTATCATAAAAATTTAATACACATTAATCTGATGATCATATATAAATAAATCTGAATCCTGAGTACTCATGAACTCCTATACATGTCTACTGGATTTTTTTATCCACTAAATGTTTGTAAAACAAGCTAGTAACTTTTATTTTGGAGATTGAGTGATGTGAATAGTTAGGAACATGATCTTACAAGATTTAGAATCTAAGCTTTCTTAACAGATCATATATTGGTTTCCTTAAGTGTTGATTTTGGTACTGAATGGTTATTGAGCTTAAATTTATAATAAGATTATAAATTAGTCATTCACTAGTGAATTAATGGTACTTAAGGATCAAGAAGTAATTAGAAGGGTAAAATGATAATTTTGACCAATTCTAATTTGCGAACCAATAATTGGAGGATAGCACTGCGCGAAATGATTATATCGATAGACTACACGAGAATACTTGTAAATACATTCTATAATCTCTAAGAGTGCAATTCTGTATTTCTAGTGGAATAATAATAAATTAATAAATAAGATTATTTAATTAAAGTGTTTAATTAATAATATCATTTATCAAAGCTTAAGATTATAGGTCCACGGTCCCTAACTCACATCTGTACTACGCAATCTAGGGTGTGAATATTTCAGGACATGAGAAAATGACTGATTTGCAAAAGAAATTTTTATTCTAGGGCAAGTACATAATTAGGAGATAATTATGTGTGATTAATTAATTAAAAGTTAATTAATTAAATTATTTATATTAATTTTCAGAAATTATATATAAATAATTATATCGATGAATTTTTTTAATTATCAATAAGTGAGACAATATATCTAATTTGTGAAATTAGATAGTGTTAAATTATTATTAGATAATAATTCAAAATTTGAATCAACTAAATATGATATTTGTGAACTAATAGATAAACTAGTTGATATGGATAATCATATAAGTTAATTTTGAATTAACTGATATGTGAATGAATATTTATCTGATTTAAATAAATATTTAATTCACAGTAATTACCACATGTCAATCACTTATTGAGAATCAGAGATTGACACGAACTACTGTAGTGCCGTGGCACGTAGTGCTGTGAGGCACTGTGTTAGTTCACGGCAACTGCAGTACTGTGTGGCACTGCAGTTGTGCACCAAATTATAGTGGGTCCCACTGTAATGGTAATTTAATGATTAAATGTTATTTTGTGTATATCCCTTAAAATCTGATGAGCCTAGAAAATATATATAGATATATTCTAATGACATTAACTTGGTTGAGTGTTAAGGGTACAACTGCTATCAGGGTGAACGTTCTTTGTGATTAAAAGTTAATCCAAACTTTGAAAGAATAATCATTATATTCTCTCAGACGATTGTCTCACTAGATTAATAATTCTAAGTAAATCTCTAGATCTCATGTGTTAAGTACATCTAGAAACACAAAAAAATATCTTCAAATTATTCTACGTGCCCATACACGCCCTAGTGTGTTTGAGGATTGGCTTGGAAGATCTTGGTGTGGATCTCGAATTTCGTTGATCGTGGGAAGTGACTACAAGATGTATTTGATTCATATTCATGTATGTCTTAGATTTAATATATAAATGTATAATGGATCCTTATTGAAAATAGTTTTTCGATAAAAGTTTTATTTTGGAAACATTGCGTCACGTTTATTTTTTTATCAAAATGATTCATTTTTAATATTTTTTTAAAATCCCACGCTTCCGCCTCGGGAGCTCGTGTTTTCAACAATTGGTATTAGAGCGATCTTTATATATTTATGTATTAAATATTTTGTGGGTTTTCTTGCATTATTCATAATATATTTGAGATGTATGAATGAATGCATGAGTTTATTTTTTGAATGTATGGTTAAATAATGACACATTAATTTTATAATGATTATTGGGTTATATTTTGTTCTTTAGTTTTTTGTTAAATCTTGTGTAAGCCATTTGGAGCGTAGGAATTCCTAGAGAACTCCGACGTCGACACAGAAAATAGGATTTTCAGCGTTGGAGTCGCCGGTATTCCAACGACAGTAACGTCATTGAAAAAACCAGCTTTGACGGCGAGTTCTCCAGAAAATTAACATTGGCGGCGACCAGTGGTGGTCAGCAGTGGCTGACGGCTGCCAGCAGCTAGGATTGGCTGGTGATGATGGACGGCGGTTGGAGAGTCCTGTCGTTGGTGGCAACTGTTGTCATAGCTAGGGAAGTTTCGGTGAAACCCTGATACCAACTTACTCTATCACTGTAGAGTTTTATGAAAACCCTAATTCTATCTTTTATCTTTTAAATTTTAAAATTAATTTTTAATTTTATGAAAATTAAAGATTAATTATTTGATTGAGTTTGACCCAAGTTGACCAAGTCAATAAATTATTCTTGACTAAATCAAATTTAATATATTTTAAAAGATAATATAGAGATAATTTTTAATTAAGAAAAATAGTTTTCCTAATTAATAAGTATTTTGTTCAAAACTTGAAGATTATGAAGATGGACATCAGGTAGAGAATGAGATATTTTGGATCTTGAAGTCCTCTTTGTAATTTTATTTCTTTATTTATGTGGTTGTAATATAGAAATATCTAATAGTCACTCGGTCCATTATTATTTTATTTAATTGTCAAATAATTATTTATTGATATGATTGATAACATGACCATGCATTTATCGATCACATGCCATACATGAAACCCCACACAGCTTTATTTAATCATGCATCTCATCAGTAGAAACATGATTTATTAGGATTGTCCTAATATGTTTATATAAATTTCTTTGTGAAATCAATTGCATGTAAACTGTTATGTTTTGATTAGTTAAAACTTTGTAATCACACCACTCTAAGGGCTACAATAACATTTATGATAACCAATTTTATTAAAAGTATTTTATTAAAGTTTGATGAATGTAATTAATTAATTATTATAAGTTTACCTAATTTTGACTTAGGCTCTTTAGAAAGCTAAAGAAACTTAGACCAATTAGGCTGTTACTTTCACATTCATAGGGTTAATTTTTTTTACTAGTAATTAATTTACAATTAATTAATTAGTTAATATAAAAACATATTATTCTAAAATAAGTGAGTGAGAGAAGATTGACATGTCAATGTAACATATAGTCTCTGTTATTAGTACAACACCGTGAGGTACAGTGAGAGCCTCGAGATGGCTTTGTTTTCATCCCCCTAAAGAAAGTTTTGAGCTGTATCAATACCAAAGTTGGACTTCTTAAGAAGATAGGACTAAGTGATGTAGTTTAGTTTTGACCAACCCTAAGACGGCATATTCTAAATCAAGTCATGGAATCTGAAATAATGTGTTACACTCACAAATTCACAATTAAGTTTTGAGTGGATAATTGTGACTTGACCAAATTATTGATACCTTATTATTAAAAAAAATGAGATATTTGAAGTTTTAATTAATAATGATGAGAATGTCTCACAGAAAGTCTAAGATTCATCTGACTGGCCCTAAGGCAACACATTAATTGTCAGGTTGTTTTATTGTGGATTAGTACATGTTAAATTAATGTGTTTAACATGTTGCATTTATGCATCACGTTCAATTTCTGAATTTTGGACATTTATTTCAATTATATTGAATTATATATGTTTTATTTTTCAGTTATTATTATGTCTACCATGGATAACTCTGTTACTGCTTTACTTGGACTTGAGAAATTGAATGGTGATAATTTCATAAGATGGAAATCAAATTTTAACTTGATGCTAATTTATGAGAACCACAAATTTGTTCTTACCAGGAATGTCCTCAGAAGCCAGCCAATGCCCCTAAGAATGTTTGAGATAAGTTTGATGCTTAGATTCAATCCAACAACAAAGTGAAGTGCTATATGCTTGTAAGCATGAATGATGTTCTGAGAACCAATAATGAGAGCATGGAGATTGCCTATGAGATTATGAAATCTCTACAGACGATGTTTGGACAGCAGTTTGATCAAAGTCTTCATGAGGCTACTAGGAGCTACATGACGACCAAGATGAAGAAGTGTACTTCTGTGCGTGAACATGCATGAGGCAGAAGTACATGGGCTGACCATTGATTAACGAACTCAAGTCAGCATTATACTTGAATCGCTCACATCTGCTTTTTATTCGTCCACCACCAAATATATGATGGACAAGTTACAATTTAACATGACTAAATTATTAAATAAACTGTAAACTTTTGAGTCACTCAATAAGAGTATGACCAAAGAGGGCGAGCCAAATGTTATCGAGTAAAAGCCTTCTTCCATTGTTGTTAAAAGTAACAAGAGGAAGAAGATCAATGAAAAGGGAAGAATAAGAAAGGTAAGAAAGCCAAGACATCGCCGAAAGCCAAGAAGAACAAGAACAACAACAAGCCCAAGGGAAAATGTTTCAATTATGGGGTTGAAGGTCATTGGAAGAGAAACTTTAACAAGTATCTCTCCGAGTTGAAAAATAAACGTAAATATGATTTACTTGTACTTAAAGCTTGTTTAGTGGAATATAATTTTTCATCCTAGATATTGGATTCAGGAGCCACTAACTATGTATTTTTTTCTTTGCAGATGCGTAATTCGTCAAAGGAGTTGGCTGATAGTGAGGTCATTATGAGAGTTGGCAGTGGTGCGCTAGTTTTGAACGATATTTATTATATTCCTAGATTTTTGAGAAATTTGATTTCTATTTTCTCTTTTGCATGAACAATTATTTGAAGTTTCTTTAATTAATAATGAGTTTATTATTTTTAAGAATGTATTCAATATTTGTCACGCAACAATATTGAACAGACTGTATATGTTTAAGCTGACTGAACGTGCATTATATAATTCTAAATTATTTAAAGTAGTAAAACCTAAAAGTAACAAATGACAAAGAGTTTCTCATGATGATGATAACAAATATCTTTGGCATCTTAGGTTGAGACATAGTAATATTGATAGGTTAAACAGGTTAACAAAGCATGGTGCTTTGTGAGAACTAAAAGTTGAAACTCTTCATGTTTGTGAATCCTATCTAGATGGTAAAATGACCAAGAGACTTTTCACAGGAAAGGGCCAAAGAGCCTAGGAACCACTTTGAGCTAGTGCATAGTGATGTCTATGGACCGATCAATGTACAAGTTAGAGGTGGGTATAAGTATTTCGTCACTTTTATGACGATTACTCAAGATATGGTTATACTTTACCTAATGCATAGAAAGTCTGAAACTTTTGGAAAGTTTAAAGACTTCAAAGTTGAAACTGAAAAGTAATTGGGTAAATCATTATAAACCCTTCGATCAGATTGATTGTTGGAATATGTCCATAAAGCAGCGTGTGATAACTATTTATTTGTATTTAGTTATTTCTCAGACATTATTGAATTTTTATGAATAAATTGAAAATTTTATTTTAAATTAAAGTATGTTCATAAATTACCCAAGTCATGAAACTTTAATCAATGAATGAAGAGTGAAGACAGAGACGTCTCTAGACGAACTCTTCTGAGAAAGTTCAGAATGACATTTGCAGTTTTAGGATCGATTGGGCAATCGAATCTGATTACGACTGTTAGGTTGAACCAATGGATGCTAGTCTTGGCACATGGGAGTGGAAACTCAAACAGTTAACCTAGAATATTATGAACATGTTGACTAAACCGATAACAAATTAGTTTAGACCCAAAAATGCCTAGGTTTAAATCTATTTGTTACACCTTAAGGGTATTTTTATAATTACCTTAATCATTAGGAGAATACATAGCTTGACTTAGTTAGTTGCATAATAAGTGAGTTTGAATTGGCGGGCAATACCTCGATTGTTGGGATTGTAATTCAATTAAGTTGGAGTTACGTGATTCACAGATATGAAAATTCGTGGTTGGATTGTGAAAGCAACAATATCACCTTATACTTTATTGATGAGTGTGTGAATAAATTAACTTGGCCAGACATTCAATGAATTGAGTCACTGATTAAGACTAGTGAATTGTACGAGACAATTCACTATTATGTAATTCTTATTCAGAGTCAATAAATGAGTTGAGAAAATAATAACAAGAGATGTAAAATGATAATTTTACATTCTGCTCTTGTTATTGATATTCACGATAGATATTATGTTAAAATATTTTATGGACCATGAAAATAAAAAGAGTTTATTTACACCAACAGAAAATAGAGTGCGAATGAATCGAGAGTTGATTCAGCATCGAACCTATAGTGGAGTCGTATGATGTCATGATTAAATTAATCGAGAATTTATGGAGATAAATTCACCGGGTATTTGAATCCTTAGTTTTGTTCAAGTGGGATCATCTGGTCACAGAAATAGCTCATTAGAACATGAATAGAGAAATGAAGTAAATTGGATCAAAATGTGCTTTGGTGTCAAGGCATATTTCCTACACCATATGTGATGGATGATGTCACTTAATTAGTTAAATGTGATGATTATTTATATTAAGATTAATTAGTTTATTATTGGATAATTATTGAATAATTAGTAAATAAAAATTAATTAATTAATTAATTGATAATGATCAATTAAATCTATCAATTGGATTGATAAATTTTGACTCTAACACTGTGGATATATATTGATTTTCAGCAATTTGAATATATATGGATGAATTTTTGGAAATTTAAAATATATGGGTATATTTGTAAATATGGAGAATTAGATTTTATAAATATCTAATAGTAATTTGATTGTAAAGAGAGATAGAGATATAGATCTCATATCAGATACAAAGGAAAATAGTTTTCAACAATTATATTTTATAAATAGCTGATTGCAATTTGATTTTCTTCAATCGTTTTGAGAGCCCACACTCAAATTCCTACACAAAATTCTCGTGAGATATATTTCTGATATTAGCAGATTGAAGGAATTCCGCCTGTTCAGAGATTCTCCGATAAATATAGGTGAAAAATTATTTCTAATATTATCTTCACGTTTAATATCGTATATGCATAATCGCACATTGTTTGATTTTAAATTATTTAATTCGATTAAATAAGTTAGTTAAATTTTTATATTCCGTGCATGAACTGTTCATGGCTCAAACTTGTTTTTTGTTAATTTTAAAACCAACCGATCCCATCAATTGGTATCAAAGCATAGGTTCTTGATTATGCTATAGATATTTGAAACGAACGTATCATGAATTTTGTGGATATTGGCATATGATTTTGTATGATAGATTCGAAACTATTTTGAATGTGTTATATGATTGGATCCCTAACTATTGGATCTAGGTGTTTTTATTTCAATTTAGAATTGATGTACGCCGAATTTGAGGCTTAGGATTTTATGTAATTTATTTTATTGCAAAAGTTATATTTTTATAAAATTGATGTAAAATCATCGTCGCCTCGAAAGCGTCACGCGAAGTACTGTTCACGTCAGATTATTATTCATGTCAGAATTACTGTTCACACCGGAATCACTGCTCTGACAGTTAACGATATTGTTCCAGTGCCGTCACAGCCACTGTCTGTTGCCGTGCCCTGCATGGTGACTAGAGTTTATGAAACCCTAGACGATAACAATTAGGGTCTAGGAAATCTTGTGATGTTTCGCGTTAACCCTTATCCTATTTTTTTATCTTTTAAAATTTTAAATTTTAAATTTTAAAATTTAAACCAATAAAAGATAATTAAAATTTAAAATTTAATTATCTATTTTATATTTATATCTTTTAAATTTTGAATTCAAAGATAATTATCTATTTTATCTTTTAAATTTTGAATTCAAAAGATAATTATCAATGTTATTTTTTTATTTTATTAAAAAATAGAAAATGGGATAATTAATGAGATTATTTAATTAGAAAAATAGTTTTCCTTAATTAAAGGGTTTTAATCAAAATTTAAATTTTGAATTTTTGAAATTTGAAATTTAAAATTTGAATTTAAATTTTGAAATTTGAATTGTAAGTTTTAAATTTGAATTTTAAAATGGGAATGAAGTTTTGTAAAGAGTTACAAAGTGGTGGGACAACATGGAGAAGAAGGAGGAAATTAGAGATGCCATGAAGATTAGTTTATAAATTAATTTGTAATTTATTTATTATTCTTTTGGGGTTGTAATTAGAAATGAGCCAATATAGAGGTTAATTTTAAATGTATGATTTAATTTTAATCGTGCATCATCATATAACATGCAATATAGAACTAGGGATATGACAATATGAAATTATCATGTAGGATGTATATGCATCATTGTAGATTGATTTATAATGATGATAATTTAATTACAATGTGAAATTTATAATGGTTATGGTTTTAAATTAGGATTTAAAATTAAATAAAAGATTTATAAATCATCACGTTTTTCAAATTAATAAAAGTTATGTTTTGAAAAACAACCAAAAATCCAATTTTTTTCAAAAATTAAGTGGGATCGTTGTTTACGTTGTAACATTCTCAAGGTCTCCAACGCGAACTTGATCGTGCCACGAGGAATGGTTTAGAACTGCCCATAGTGGTCCTCTCTTCAATGGGAGAAACTTTTGAGTCGTGTCGCTTTGAGTCATCGAGTTACTTGAGAAGCTAAAACTTTTAAAAGAAGTGGTGAGGTAGGGCCATCCCATAGACGGGACTGTTAATCCATAACAACTTTTAAGAGTCAATGCATTGGTTAAACACTTGAACTATGCATATTGGAATCCCCACTTAGGGGATAGTCAATAGGGCCAATGTGACCAAAATCATTGGTGATTAGTTAAGCTAGATGTGGAGACATTTGAGCTTTAACCAAACGAGAAGAGTCTCGATGCGATAGGAGATAGTTTAGACTCCATCCCTTGATGAGATAAGCTATCGTCTTTTATCGTAACGTCATGGAAGAATTATTTTTTAATGGTTTTTAAATATTTAAGTAGTTGCATCATGTATCATACTTTCCTAAACGATTGAGCATTCGTTTACACCGTTTATTTATTCGTTTCGATAATTATGTTAATATCCCCATTCTCAACTATCTTAAACATGAACAATATTAACTGGTGATAATTACGGTGATTGGAAACACAATCTTGATATCGTACTGATGATTGAAAAGTACAAGTTCGTGCTCCCCACTCCTTGTTCCTATGAGCCTTTTAGTAAATCGACTCAAGAGGAAAATTATGCTTATGCTTCTTGGCTACATTCTGATGTGATAGCCAGATATTACATCTTAGGTTCTGTCAGCAATGTGTTGGAAACCGCCGCTGATATGATGTTGAACATCACCTAAATGTTCGGAGATCAGGGTCGTTAAGCCAAACAGGTAGTTGTGTGAAACCTTATGAACTGCAGGATAAAACCTGGAACTCTTTCAGAGAACATATGATGATGATCATTAGTTATCTAAATGAGATGGGGATTCTGAGTGCTGAGGTTGATAGTGAGACTCAGGTGGATATGATCCTAGAGACTTTGCCTGATACCTTCGAGAGCTTCAAACTTAATTATTTGATGAATAAGTTGAGGTATTCACTTTCTAATATTATGAAAGAGTTGCAAGCCACTGAGACTTTGTTTCTAAAGGACAAGAGGAAGATTGGAGAGGTAAAATTTACTGAAAGTAATCCTTCCACCTCTGGTGCCAAAAGGAAACATGAGAGGAGGTCTGAATAAGGCTAAGAAGCAGAACTCAAAAGTTGCAAGTGGTAAGGGCACTGCAAGGTGGACATGTTGTGAGACAAGTGTCATCACTGTGGAGTCGATAACCATTGGATACGCAACTTCCTAAATGAACTCTAGCAGATATATTGGTCGAGTTCATCATCCGTATGGGAAATAGAGCACTAGTATTGGTTGTATCAGTTGAAACTTCATAATGGTTATCTGTTTTTACATGATATTTATTATATCTCAGTTTTTTAGGAAAAACCTTATTTCAGTAGCTGGTTTAATTAAGTAAGGATTCAATTTGAATTTCATTTATAAAGATATTGGTATCTTTGGAAATGACTATTTAATTACTACTGCACTTTTGATAAATAAACTATTTTACGTAAAACCAATAGTTCCAATGATATGTGACACTAGGGGTAGTAAAAGGTTGAAGTATAACTCAATCGATCTAACCTATTTGTGACACTTATGTCTTGGGCATATTAGCCTGGACATGATTAAAAGACTTGTGAAAGATTGTCCTTTGAAAATTTGAAGTGTGGGATTACTACCCACATGCGAATCCTATATTGAAGACAAAAGGACCAAGAGACATTTTTCAGCAAAAGATGAAAGAGGCATCAATGCCTTAAACTCATACATAGTGATATATGTAGGACATTGAATATCCAAGTAAGAGGAGGTTATGAATACTAACCTTCACTGATGACTACTCACGTTTTGGTCGTGTTTATCTAATACGTCAAAAGTCTGAAACCTTTGAAAAGTTCAGAATATAAGGCCTTGGTTGAAAAGCAATTAGAAAAATAAATTAAAACACTAAAATTCTATCATGGTGGAGAGTACTTGTTAGGAGAGTTCGAAGACTTTCTTAAGGAAGAATGCATTCTTTCTCAGCTTACAGCACGTGGTACGCCACAACAGACTGGTGTGTCAGAAAGAAGGAATCGAACTATAATGGACATGGTTAGATCCATGATGAGTTACTCATCCCTCCTAGATTTCTTCTGAGGATATGTCTTAGAAACAACGGCATATATTCTGAACTAAGTTTCATCGAAGACGATACGCGGTACACCATATGGATGAAAGTTATCTATTAACCATTTTAAAATATGTGGGTGCCCAACACATGTTCTAAAACTGAAAAAGGAAAGTTGGTTAGTCGTTCAGAATTATACATGTTTGTAGGATATTCTAAAGGAACGAAGAGGTACATCTTCTACAATACGACTGACCAAAACATTCGTTAGCAAAAATGTTCATTTTCGTAAAGAAGATTACATTAAAAGTGTACAACCGAGAAGCACAGTTGTGCTAGAGGAATAATAGAGTGCGAGGACACTAACTCCCCAATCAAAAATTGTTTCTGATTCAATAATGGAAGAACCACGACATGAGCTAGATCTTATGGAGCCTCGACGTAGTAGGAGGGTTGTAAGACAACCTGAGAGGTATATGTCCTATGGAGAAGTTTTGAAAGGTGTCTCAGATAAGGACCTTGATGAACCTATTTCCTATTCAGAGGCCATGGTAGGTTCTGAAGCAAACTTATGGCAAGAAGCCATGAACGTTGAGATACATTCGGTGTACTCGAATAGAGTATGGAAGCTTGTAGATCCCCCTGAAGGGGTAAAACCCATAGGATACAAATGGATCTATAAGAAGAAAATAGGTCCAAATGCAAATGTAAAGACATTCAAAGTTAGACTAGTAGTCAAGGGCTACACTCAAAAGGAAGAAATAGACTATAAGGATACCTTCTCGCCAGAGGGCATGCTTAAATCCATCTGAATTCTTTTGTCCATTGTTGCCACCCTTGATTGTGAAATCTGGAAAATGGACGCCAAGGCTGCTTTTTTGAATGACAATCTTGATGAGCGCATTTATATGGCTCACCCAAACGGGTTCATGGAGAAAGGTAAAGAGGGAAAAGTTTTGAACTGCAGAAGTCCGTTTATGGACTTAAGCAAGCGTCACGGTCGTGGAATATTAGATTCGATGAAACTATTAAAAATTATGATTTTGAACTAGTTAATGGACGAGCCTTGTGTGTATGAGTTGATACAAGAAGGGAAAGTAGTTTTTCTAGTTTTGTACGTAGATGATATTCTACTCATTGAGAATGATGTCGGAAAATTATCTTATGTCAAGATTTGACATGCAAAGAAATATGATATGAAAGATCTTGGAGAAGTTGCATTTGTCTTAGGTATTTAGATCTTTCGAGATGGGAAGAACAGACGATTGACAATGTCTCAAGCATCTTATATTGATAAGGTGTTGGATCACGTCAGTATAAAAAACTCCAAGAAAGGATTTCTTCTTTTTAGGCATGGAGTCAGCTTCTTCAAGGAGCAGTCTCTCAAGACTCCTCAAGAAGAGATGTTTTACACTAGACCATACATTTGTTATGTCGTGGGGGGTGGTGAGTCATTTCAATCTAATCCTAGAATTGAGCATTGGATTACCATCAACCATATCCTTAAGTATCTTAAGAGAACAAAGAATCACATGCTTGTGTATTCATGCAGTGACTTAAATATGACAGGGTATACTGATTCTGATTTCCATGCTGTAAAGATTCCCAGAAGTTGACTTCAGGATTGGTGTTCATCCTGAATGGTGGAGTAGTTGTATGGAGAAGTATCAAGCAATCTTGCATTGTTGATTCTACCATGGAAGCTGAAAATGTGGCAACTTGTGAAGCTGCAAAGGAGGCTGTATGGCGTAGAAAATTCTTGAAGATTCTGAAAGTTGTTCCAAACACCAACAAGCCCATGACACTTTTTTGTGATAATAGTGAGGTTGTATCGAATTCTAAGGAACTTAGAATACATAAGAGATTCAAACACATAGAACGTAAATATCACATGATCAGAGAAATTGTTCAGCATGGTGACGTTGTTGTTACGCATATTTTGACGGTCAACAACCTGGTAGATCCATTCACAAAGATTTTAATGGTCATCTGGAAAGCTTGAGGATAAGAGATTGTACACGCCTACTTTAGTCCAAGCGGGAGATTGTCCGAATATGTCCATAAAGTAGTATGTAATAATTATTTATTTATATTTAGTTATTTCTTAGACATTAGTATTATTGAATTTTTATGAATAAATTGAAAGTTTTATTTTAAATTAAAGTGTGTTTATAAATCACTCAAGTCCTGGAACTTTCATTAATGAACGAAGAATGAAGACAGAGGTATCTCCAGACGAACTCTTCTGAGAAAGTTCAGAATGATATTCACAGTCGTAGGATCTACTGGGCAATCGAATTTGATTATGATTATTCGGTTGACCCAGTGGATGCCAGTCTTGGGGCATATGAGTGGATACCCAAACGGTTAACCTAGACATGTTATGAACATGTTGAATAAACCAGTAACAAATTAGTTTAGAGCCAAAACTGTTTATCTACCTCTAAATCTAATTGTTACACCTTAAGGGTATTTTTATATTTACCTTAACCTTAGGGTGAATACGTAGCTTCATTTAGTTAGTTATAATATTTGATATGTCAAATGAATGAGCTCGAATTGGCGGGCAATACCTCGACTGTTGGGATTGTAATTCAATTAAGTTAGAGTTATGTGATTCACAGATATGAAAATTCGTGGTTGGATTGTGAAAGCAACAATATCACCTTATACTTTATTGATAGGTGTGTGAATAAATCAACCTGGCCAGTTATTCAATGAATTGAGTCATCGATTAAGACTTGTGAATTGTACGAGACAATTCACTATTATGTCTTTCTTATTCCCAATCAATAAATGAGTTAAGAAAATAATAACAAGGGGGTAAAATGATAACTTTACATTCTGCTTGTGTTACTGATATTTACGATAGGTATTATGTTAAAATATATTCGTGGACTGTGAAAATAAAAAGGATATATTTACACCAACAAAAACTGTAGCACGCATGGATCGAGAGTTGATTTGACATCGAACCTATACTAGAGTCGTGCGATGTCAAGATTAAATAGGTCATGAATTTATGGAGATAAATTCTTTGGGTGTTTGAATCCTTAGCTTTGTTCATGTGGGTCCATCCGGTCTCAGAAATAGCTCATAAGAACAGGAATAGAGAAACGAAGTAAATTGGATCAAAATGTGTTTTGGTACCAATGCATATTTCCTACACCTAAAATCACACTTAATTAGTTAAGTGTGATTATTTGTATTGAAATTAATTAACTTTTTAATTTCTAATTATTGTATATTTTGTAAATAAAAATTAATTAATTAATTAATTGATAATGATCAATTGGATTGATAAATTTCGATACAACTCTAACACTGTGGAGATATACTGATTTTCAGCAATTTGAATATATGATGGTGAATTTTCAGAAATTTAAAATATATGGTTATTTTTTTAAATATCAGAAATTAGATTCTATAAATATCTAATAACAATTTTCTTGCAGGAGAGAGATAGATATGTATATCTCATATCAGATACGGAGAAAAAGAGTTTTCTCCCCTCCCTAGTGATTGCCGCCGAAATAGAGTATAGAAGGGAAAATATTTTATTTTTTCCTTCAATCGTTTTGAGAGCCCACACTCAAATTCCTACCCAAAATTCTCGTGAGATATAATTATGAAATTAACGGGTGGTTGCTGGTGAGTGAAATTCGCAAATCGTTCTTGGAGTTTAAGTGCGTGATTCAGATCCCAAAGTTTGAAGAACATAAAGAACGCTCGAAGGAATTCCGCTAGTTCATAAATTCTCCAATACAAAGTATAGGTGAAAAATTGTTTCTAACCTTATCTTATCGTTTAATATCATATATGCATAATCGCATGTTGTTTGATTTTAAATTATTTAATTCAATTAAATAAGTTAATTGAAAAAAATTGATATTTCACCCACGAACCGTTCGTGGTTGAAATTGGTTTTTAGTTAATTTTAAAACCAACTGATCCTATTATCGAGGTGGTGAATACTTGGATTTAGAGTTCAAAGATTACTTGTTAGAGTATGAAAATTTTATCTAAACTCATAGCACCTGGAACGCCACAGTAAAATAGTATTTTAGAAAGGAGAAACTAAACCTTATTGGATATGGTTAGGTCGATGTTAAACTACTCATCACTACCACTTACATTTTGGGGATATGCATTACACACGGTAGCATACATTTTGAATGTAGTGCCTTCTAAGTCTGTATGCATGACACATTTAGAGTTATGGAATGACTCCAAACCCAGTTTATGTCATTTTTGTATATGGGGGTGTTCAACTCATGTTCTTAGACCTAAGACTGAAAAATTAGACTCAAGATCTGAAGTGTGTATATTTGTTGGCTATGCTCCAGAGACTAGATGTGAGTACTTTTATAGTCACAAGGATTAAAAGGTGTTTGTATTGACGAATGTCACCTTCCTTGAACACGAATATATGGAAAACTACAAACCTTGAAGCATAGTATTTCTTGAAAAATTAACGTTTGATGAGATCAGACCACCTTCATCATCAACTGGTAAACAACAAACCACAAAAATCATTTTTTCTGTTCAGGAACCCCCCCGTGCAACGTCGTAGTGGGAGAGTTGTAAGACAATCTATTCGCTATGGACTAGAGGCCATGTCCTAGTGTCTGGCACTGATAAAGATGATCCATTAACCTTTAAAGAGACGATGAATAATCCTGAAAAGGAGAAATGGCAAGATAGCATGAACCAGGAAATGGAATCGATGTATTCCAATTCCGTTTGGGAACTTGTAGATCCACCTGAAGATGTCAGGCCCATTAGATGCAAATGTATCTTCAAGAAGAAAAGATGTGTAGATGGGAAAGTAGAGACTTTCAAAGCATGGCTGGTAGCCAAGGGCTATACCCAAAGGGAATGAGTCGATTATGAAGAGACATTCTCTCATGTTGCCATGCTAAAATCCATTTACATCATTTTGTCCATGCCGCTACTTTAGACTATGAAATATGACAAATGGAAGTCAAGACAACTTTTTTGAATGGCCCTTTTAAAGAAAGCATCTATATGATGCAACAAGAAGGGTTCGTGAAAAATGGAGCAACATCAGAAAGTATGCAAGTTGTTTAAATTTATTTATGGATTAAAGTAAGCATTTAGATCTTGGAATCATACGTTTGATGATATTATTAAATCTTATGGTTTCAAGAAAAATGTTGACGAATCTTGTTTTTATAACTACATCAAAGATAAGATAGTGTCTTTCTTAGTTCATTATTTTGACGATATTCTACTAATTGAAAATGATGTAGAAACTTTGTCAAAGGTAAAGAAGTGATTAGCTGTGAAATTTCAAATGAAAGATTTGGAAGAGTTGAGCTATATTTTAGGTATCCTAATCCTAAGGGATAGAAAGAATAAGCTCTTTGAACTTTCTCAGGCATCTTATATTGATAACGTGCTGGAGAGATTCTCTATGGAGAATTAAAAGGTCAACTACCAACTAGACATGAAATTATTCTCTCCAAGGAGCAATGTCCTAAGCCACCTCAAGAGGAAGATGATATGAGAAAGGTTCCTTATGCTTCAACTGTTGGAACATTGGATTGCAATAAATCACATTCTCAAATATCTTAGGAGAACGAGAAACTCTATGCTTGTTTATTTAGAGGAGACTTGGACCCCACTGGATATACTGATTCTGATTTTCAATCAGACAGAGATAGTTGAAAGTCGACGTCTGGATTAAGTATTCACACTGGGTGGAGGAGTTGTAGTCTCGAGAAGTATCAATTAATCCAGCATTGCAGATTTCACTATGGAAGCAGAATATATAACATCTTATGAAGTTGCGAAAGAAGCGGTATGACTCAGAAAGTTCTATACTGATCTGGAAGTAGTTCTAGATATGGACGCCACTAATCCTATACTGTGACAATATTGGGGAGATATATAATTCCAAATAACTGAGGAATCACAAGAGGGGTAAGCACATAGAGAGGAAATATCATCTTGTAAAATAGATCGTGGATTGTGGAGATGTGACTGTTATGAAAATAGTACCGGATCCGAACCTGGCTGATCCTTTTACCAAGACACTTCTTGTGAAGTCATTTGAGTGTCATGTGCGTAACATGGGGTTGAGAGATATGTTACATTTACTTTAGGGCAAGTGGGAGGTTATTGGGGGTAATGCCCTCAACGCATGTATATTGGCATATTCATTAATGAGACTACGCTTATAATTATGCTTTTAAATTTTGTTGAATAATCTATACAAATATCTGAAAATTTCATATTCATTAATGAGACTATGCTTTTCTAGTAGTACGAGAGAATTAAGATCATAGATAATGAATAAAATTGTCAGCAACACATTAAAGTATAGAATCTTTAATGAATGGTTGCTAGTACGGTTCACTAAGCATTATGAATGCATGTAATCTAGATCCGGATCATTGATGTGGATAGGCATTTTAGTGAAGATACTTTATATAATAAGATTATATATAACATGACCGACGTGAATTAATATCTTTATTAACTTATCATTTGTCATAAAGATTTAATACACATCAACTGATGATCATATGTAGATCAGTATGAATCCCGAGTAGCCATGAACTCCTATACATCTCTACTGGATCTTCTGATTCACTCGTTAAGGTTTGTTGTATAACAGACTAACAACTTTTGTTTTGGAGATTCAATGACGTAGATGACCGAGAACATGATCTTACAAGATTTAAAATCCAATCTTTCCTAATGGATCGTATATTAGTTCCTTTAAGTGTTGATTATGGAACTGAATGGTTATTGAGCTCAAATTTATAATATGATTATAAATTAGACATTCATTAGTGAATTAATGGTACTTAAGGATCAAGAGGTAATTAGAAGGGTAACACGATAATTTTGACTGGCTCTAATTTTTGAACCAATAATTGGAGGATAAAACTGTATGAAATGATTATACCAATGGACTACATGAGAATACTCTATAAATACATTCTATAATCTCTAAGAATACAATTTCATATTTATAGTGGAGTAATAATGAAATTAATAAATAAGATAATTAATTAAAGGGTTTAATTTATAATCTAATTTATTGGAGCTTAGGATTATTGGTCTATAGTCCCAAAGTCACTTCTGTACTACGCAATCTAGGGTGTCAATATTTTAGGACATGAAAAAAGGATTAACTTACAAAAAAAATTATTCTGGGGCAAGTACATAATTATGAGATAATTATGTGTGATTAATTAATTAAATTATTTATATTAATTTTCAGAAATTATATATAAATAATTATACCGATTAAATTTCTAATTATCGATAAGTGAGACAGTATATCTAATTTATAAAATTAGATAATGTTAAATTATTATTATATAATAATTTAAAATTTGAATCAACTAAATATGTTATTTTTGCACTAACGGATAAGTTAGTTGATAGGGATAATCAGATATTGACATGAACTACTGTAGTGCCACGTGGCACTACAATAGTGGGCGTGCAGTACTGTAGTGCCACACGACACTACAGTAGTGCCCGTGAGGCACTATGTTAGTTCACGGCACTACAGTTGTGCACCAAATTGTAATGGGTCCCACTGCAATGTTAATTTGGTGATTTAAATGTTATTTTGTGTATATCCCTAAAAATAGGATGAGCCGAGAAAATATGTATAAATATTATTCTAATGGCATGAGGTTAGCTTAGTGTTGAGAATACAGTTTCTACAAGCGTGAACTTTCTTTGTGATTAAAAGTTAATAAAAAACATATGAAAGAATAGTCATTGTATTCTCTTAGATGATTGCCTCACTAAATTAATCATTCTCAGTAAATCTATAAAAAATCTCATGTGTTGAGTACATCTAGAGACAGAAAAAGTGTCTTTAAATTATTCTGCGTGCCCACACACGTCTTAATGTGTTTGATGATTGGCTTGAAAGATTTTCGTGTGTATCTAAAAGTTCGTTGTTTGTGGGAACGCAAGATCATTGGTTTGCAAGAACGCTTGATATAGACTACAAGAGGTATATGATTCTCATCCATGTATGTCTTATATGTAATATATAAATATATAATGAATCCTGATTGAAAAGAGTTTTTCAATAAAAAATTTTATTTTAAAAACCGATGCGTCACGTTTGTTTTCTTTTATCGAAAAAGATTTATTTTTAATAAATTTTTAAAAGCCCCACACTTCTGCCGCGCAAGCGCCGCGTGAGAATAGTAAATAGCTCAATAAAATCATCCATAAAATATTTTTATTCTCATGTGACTTTTAATGTATTATTATTCAAGATATGTTTTATAGATAGGTGCAATTCTTTACCTTTATTATATGACCTATATTTATTGAACTTGTTTAGTAATTTTAATTTACTCATTTTCACAACTCACTATTAGTGACACGTAAATTTATTTTAAAGTTTGTCTAGCAATTCAAACCAAAATCTTAACTATTCTATTAAGTTTTTCAATGTTAAACTTTTGAGTCTAAATGTGTAATAAAATAATATAAATTTAATTTAAGATAACTTATTGAGAGTAATTAATTAATAGTATTGTGGATGTTTATGAGAAATAAATATTTAAAATATATTATTGGGTTAAAACCATGATGATCATGGCTGGACAAAATGGTCAAAAAATGATTCACATTGTCTTCCCACTTTTAATATATTATAGATATACAATCAAATGACATGTAGCCTTTGACAGCTCAAAAAAGGTGATGTAGCGGAAGTCTCGACAAAACCCTAACAATATAAAAAATTGTTGAATCGCGCACGATTACTAGCAATTGATCTTCCAAACCTGTTGAATCCTAAGATTACCAAGATTTAGACAACAATTTCGTTGATTCACAAAGAATACAAAAGAATGATTGCCGTGCTCGTGATGACACCTTGGCCTGACGGTGAAGGTTCATTCGATGCTGATGTTAACGAAGAATGGTACTTAGTTGATCCTGCCAGTAGTCATATGCTTGTCTCAAAGATTAAGCCATGCATATGTAAGTATGAACTAGTTCAGACTGTGAAACTGGAATGGCTCATTAATTCAGTTATAGTTTGTTTGATGCTATATGCTACTCGGATAACCGTAGCAATTCTAGTGCTGATACGTGCAAAAAACCCTGACTTTTGGAAGGGCCGCATTTATTAGATAAAAGGTCGACGCGGGCTCTACCCGTTGCTCTGATGATTCATGATAACTCGACGGATCGCACGGCCATCATGCTGGCGACGCATCATTCAAATTTCTGCCCTATCAACTTTCGATGGTAGGATAGTGGCCTACTATGGTGGTGACGGGTGATGGAGAATTATGGTTCGATTCCAGAGAGGGAGCCCGAGAAACGGCTACCACATCCAAGGAAGGCAGCAGACACGCAAATTACCCAATCCTCACACGGGGAAGTAGGGACAATAAATAACAATACCAGGTTGTTAGAGGCTGGTAATTGGAATGAGTACAATCTAAATCCCTTAACGAGGATCCATTGAAGGGCAAGTCTGGTGCCAGCAGCCGCAGTACTTCCAGCTCCAATAACTTATATTTAAGTTGTTGCAGTTAAAAAGCTCATAGTTGGACATTGGGTCAGAAAATCTGAATAAAAAGAGAACGATTTTCTCATAAAAATATCAAAACTGTCTAAACAACCGAAATAAGATGAATTTATACTGTTCTAAAACCCTAAAAATTAAAAGAGATAAAAAATTATGAAAATACCCAAAATTATTACCAAAATAACTTACAGGCTTCTGAAAATGCTTAAAATAGTGTTTCTTGAACTCGAAATTGGGCTGCAATAGCTAATCTTGGTCACACATGTAGATCTCTGAATAAGCTTCGAGTTGATATCTTACGGGCCATATGGTTCAACCCGAGTCAAAAGTTACGCATTCTGGAAGTTAACATTCACGTGCCACGATCCATTAGTTCCAGAAATTTCAAAACTGCACCATCCTCATCATTCTCCCTAGGGTGGGGAAAATTCGACCTCGAATTTACAGTAGCATCATCATTAGAAGAGTCACCATGGAAAGGAATCAAATGTTTAACATTGAACACATCAACAATATGAATGTGGCTAGGCAGCTTTAACCTGTAGCCATTTGGATTGATCTTCTCAACAACCTCGAAAGGTCCAATCTTCTTGGCAGACAACTTGTTGTAATCACCAACTGGAAAATGATCCTTAGTCAGGATTACCCACACAAAATCTCCATCCGCAAACTCCACGTGTCTGCATTTCTGATTAGCATCTTATTTATACCGTGTGTTTGCTGAACGTAAATTGTCAAGAACTTCCTTGTGAACATCTTTCAATCCAATTATGAAATTTGCTGCTTTGCCGTGGACCTTCAACTTACTTGGTAAATCCATCAAATCGAGTGGTCCCCTCGGCTGGATCGAGTAAACCACTTGAAAAGGATTGAACCTTGTACTGCGACTGACTTCATGGTTATGAGCAAACTGTCTGGCACAGTTTCTGATCCCAACTCTTGACATGTTCACCAACCAAGCAACGTAAAAAATTGCCCAGAGACCTATTGACAACCTCAGTCTGTCCATCCGTTTGAGGATGATATGCACTACTCCTACGACTCAATGTATATGCGACTCGGTTTGTTATCCGGGCCTTGTGTTTGACCACAAAAGTGAATTTCTCTAAATAAGCAATTCATCTCGCATGTCTTGGGGACATCTTATCCTGTCTATGCAAATGCCTCAAAGAGTTATGATCAGTATACATTATGAAGTCCCTATGAAACAGGTAATGTCGCCAATGTTTTACCGCATGTACTATTGTATAACACAACATCATATGTACTGTATCTGAATTTGGCATCGGACACTTTCTCATTGAAATAGGCCATCGGTCTACAATTCTGACTCAGTACTCCTCCAATCCCAACCTTTGAAACATCAGTGTGTAACTCGAGTGGTTGTGCAAAATCTAGCAATACTAAAATTGGTTAAGTGGTAAGGCGTTCCTTAATCGATCAAAATGTTGATTCTACCTCATTAGTCCATGTAAACTTACTCCCCTTCATGCAATCATTAATCGGCACCATAATACTGCTGAAATGAAAGGAAAAAATGCTTATAAAAAGATGCAAGGCCATGAAAACTCCTAACTTCAGTAATTGTTATTTATCTTGGCCATTGTTTTTCTACCTTAACCTTAGCCTCATCTACCTACAATCCATCTCCAAAAACTACATACCCCAAAAACAGCACTCGCGGTGTCATAAACACGCACTTCTTCTTTGTTGCATAAAACTGTTCCCTGCGGAGCACAACTAAAACATCTCTCACATGCTGCGAATGTTCTTCAATGTTAGTGGTATAAACTAGAATATCATCAAAATATACTACCACGAATCTGCCAATAAAAGGCTTCATCAAGTGATTTATCATGCGCATAAATATGCAGGGGCATTAGACAACCCAAAAGGCATCACAAACCACTTATTCAACCCCTCACGAGTTTTAAAAGTTATTTTCCACTCATCCTCTATTCCTTACCCGAATCTGGTAGTAACCACTCTTTAAATCAAGTTTGGTGAGTAGTATGTAACGCCCCGATCCCCGAGGGTTTAACATACATATAATTTCATAATTTTGAAATCCTCAATTCGAAACAAACCCTACTTTTGAGAAAATTCTCAAATTAAAATTCTTAATTTACTCACGATAGAAAAACCTTGACCTTAAATAGTGAGAGTATTAACTTGTCCATGATCGGAATCTTAATCATTAAATAGTGGAAGAAATAAAATGTCTTAAATGCATCATTAATAAAATCTTGAAAAACTGAAATAAAGTCAAAACTTGAAATCCATAATTCATGAAACTTTCACTAATCATAATTTGTAGAACAACATAACATAAAATAAACTACTGAGCTAAACAGAAAATGTTTTCCCAAGTTTTAAATTATCCCACTCATGCTACTCGCCATCACCATCTGCATCATAAACAACTGTGGGGGTATGAGTATTTTAAAATACTCAATAAGCAAACTCACATAATAACATGCATCGACATGTCATAAATGCAATCATTACATAACATAACTGAACTTGACATATATCATAAATGAAATAACGTAACGTACTTGATCATGACATGGCTTAACATAGCACGTAGATAACACGTGTCGCAAACAGAATCATATAACAAACTTATTCGTAACTTGTCTTGGAATATCCCTTAGTTAACAACCTAATCAAAACTGATCACACGTTAACTGAAATACATCATGACGAATCGTGCGACGAAATAGATGACACGCATCGTGCGACGAAACAGATGGCACACACTGGACAACAAAACAAATGGCACTCATAGGTGACGAAAAACGTGAACAGATGGCACCTCATGAGTGACGGAAAACATTTATAGATGACACCCAATGTATGAACAAAACATGAACAGATGATACCCCATTTGTATAACATAAAAAAATGTGAACGTTAACTAAGGGTCGTGCTTAAGTTCATATCTTGCTTAATTACCACTTGACTCAATTAACTTCATAACTTACAGAATTCAACGTATGATAATAACTAATCATATAATGCATAGTGATACATGTAACAGAATCAAACATGATAACAAACTAACATAAAATCAGTCATACCCAAATATTTATCTCATGATAATCAAATTAATAAATGAACAATAAACAATTACCAAAGTGTTAACGAAATATAATCATTATTGAAAAACAGTTTAACAGAATATAAATACATGATACAATTATAATATCAGAATCACATCATTATATAAGTCAATTTACACAAACATATATACGAACATAACCTGCTTATAGACAATTAAAGTTGATGAGAATAACACATATTACATTTATCATACGTGGGTCACATTACAATGTAAATTCACTTACACAAAACATATACATTTATCACACATGGGTCATATTACAATATAAGTTCACTTACGCAAAGCATATACATTTGTTACACATGGGTCACATTACGATGCAAATTCCCTTACACAATGCATATACATTTACACACATTGGTCATATTACAATATAAGTTCACTTACACAAAATATATATATGAACATAACATGCTTACAAATAATTAAAACTGAAAAAATAACATATATTACATTTATCACATATGGGTCACATTACGATGTAAATTCACTTACACAAAACATATACATTTATCACACATATGTCATATTAAAATATAAGTTCATTTACACAAAAATATAGACATTTATCACACATGGGTCACATTACGATGCAAATTCACTTACACAAAGCATATACATTTATCATACATGGGTCACATTACGATGTGCATATACATTTATCACATATGGGTCACATTACGATGCAAATTCACTTACACAAAGCATATAAATTTATCACACATGGGTCACATTACAATATAAATTCATTTTCACAAAGCATATACATTTGTTACACATGGGTCACATTACAATATAAATTCACTTACCTGAAGTGGAAGAATGAACTAAACAATTGATGATCTAAAATTAAAAATATAATCACTAAATTATTTTGAAATAAATCAATATAAACACATTTTTAATATCATATAAATAGAAATTTAATTAAAACAGTGCAAATGGGTCTGAGCGAGGTCGAAAAATAATATATCAGGTCCAGAAGTTAACTGATAAAGCTTTGGGTCAAACGGTTCAGACCGGACTGGTTCAGACCAGTCCGATTCAGTTTTATCAGATGGACCGGTTCAGACCAGTCCAGATAAACTGAACTAGTTTGATTTGAATTGAATCGGTTCATGGCAGAACCAACTGCATAACAAGAAAAAATGGAAGGAAAGAGCAGGGGAGAACGACGAGAAAGTAAGAAAATAGGGGGGAGGGAGAGAGAGAAAATGAGAAGCAAAAAGAAACAAAGAGGGGAAGAAAAACAGTGAGGGATAAAGAGAGAAGCAGAGAGAGACAGAGAGAGGAAATGAGAGACAAAGCAAAAGAGAGAAATTGAGAGAGAGTTAGAGAAACAGAGGGTGAGATAGCGAAATAGAGGGAGAGAGAGACAGAAGGAGAAATATAAAGCAAAAGATGGAGAAGCAAAGAACAAAAGAAGAAAGAAGAAGAGAGACAGGGGAAAAAAGGAAAGGAAACATAGAGAAAAAGATAGACTGGGAGAAACATCAAGAGGGGGACGAAGAGAAGAAACAGAAGCTTACCGACGTGAAAACGTGGCAGCGCTGGAAGCAGTCCGTGAAGGTGGCGAAATACTTCCACGAAGTGCAGAGTCGAAACAAAATCAAAGAATGAAAAAAGAGTGGAAAAGAGAGAACAAGAAGAAATAAACAGAGAGGAACCCGAGAGGGGAAGAGAGAGGGGGAAGAAAGAAGCAAAGAGAGACAGGGACACAAAGAAAATGAGAGAGAGATAGCAGAGACAGAGCATAAAGAGTAAATAGGTAAAAGCAAAGAAAAAGATAAGTTGAGAGAAACAGAGAGAAAATGGGATGAAGCAAGGACGAGAGAGAGAGAGAGAGACAGAGAGAGAGAGAGACAGAGATAGAGAATCCGAGAGTGGGGGAGAAAGTTGTAGAACAAATATATAATATTAGGTTAGGGTTGGTTTAGGGTATAAAGAGATGTATGGTGTGAGTGAGTTTTAAAATTATATAAAAACACTTTTAAAATTTAAAAAAAACTTTGAATAAATCTTATCTAATTAAAAATAGTTTTACAAAAAATACAAATAATCCATCTTTAAAATCACATTATCTTTTAAATCAATTTTACGAAAATGCTTATTTACAAAAGGTCATGGTATTACACAGTAGCTCCACTAATATGATCTAATAGATCATCCAAGCAGGAAATAAGAAACTGATATCTGACAGTAATTTTGTTGATGACCCTACTATGCACACACATTCGCCAAGAACCATCTTTATTGGGCGTTAATAAGGCTGGTAAAGCACATGGGCTCATACTCTCTCTGATATGTCCCCTGGGCAATAACTCCTCGTCTTGTCTACGCAACTCCTCATGCTCACTAGGACTCATTCTGTAATGCAATCTGTTAGGCAACGCTGCACCGGGAACCAGATCTACGTGGTGATGTATATCACATAGGGTGACAATCCATCTGGTAATTCAACTAGAAACACACTAGAAAATTTTGCCAACAAAGGAGCCACTGCATCCGAAACTGTTACAGATTGTGCAGTCTCCTTTCCAAACAACACAAATACTATCTCTGAATCCTACAACTCCTTATCGAATTGAGTCAAAGATAATAAATTTATACTAGTCTTTGTAGCTAGAGATTTATCTTTTGGTTTATTGGGCACCAACACAATTTTAATCCCTTCAAACATAAAGTTGTAAGTATTAGCTCGCCCATCATGGGCTGCATTTCAATCATACTCCCAAGGTCGACCCACTAACAAATGACAAGCATCCATGATCATCATATCACATCAAACATCATCTCTTTATTTTACTCCAATAGAAAATGTAACAAGAGTTAGAAACTGTTACCTCACCATCTTTATTAAGCCATGCTAGTTTATGATATTTCTTGGTCTTAATATTCAACTTTTGTACTGCCTCTTCTAAAATTATATTTTTGCAACTGCCCGGGTCAATCACAAAATGACACACCTCACCTAGGATGGTACAAGTAGGCTGGAAAATTTTACTCATCAACAAGTCGTCCTCCGGTACTATTTTAGGCGTCAAGTACGACCTCCTGACAACCAGTGCAATCCTCATGTCACCCGTAACAACCTTCTCATCATCTGGCTATTCCTCGTCAAAATTTGGATGTTCAGCAATTTTCGCGTCATCATCGTCACCTTCATCTGTTTCAGCAAACAGTTCCCTCTTGCCAGCCTTTTTACAACCAGACTTCCTATGCCTAGGTTCACCACAAGAAAAACACTTCATGGTACTAGTGCTGATACCTTTGTTAAATTGACTTCTAACAGTCTTACTACATGTGCCAACCGTATTAGCATTACTGGTGCCACTAAATCCACTACCACCATTATCACGGAGATACTATTTCTCCATCATCAAGACTTTCTGATGTGCCTTCGACATAGACATATGATCAAACATGTTAAGAGTATCTTGAATCTGAACCCTCAACCCCCAACGTATTGTTCCACCAACTGCTCCTCTATTTCCTAGATTTCATTTCTGCCCATCAATTGGTAAAACATAGTAGTATAATCATCCACCGATCTCGAACCCTACTTCAAATTTTGCAACCTTTGATATAAAATCCGTTGATGATTATAAGGCAAAACGCAGCTCGCAGATGTTTTTTCATCTTTTCCCAGGAATAAATTTTTTACTTACCCAACCTCTACGAGATAGCTTCAATAGCTGCCACCATGTCGTATCTCTCCCAGGCAACCTAGTCACCACCAAAGGTACTCGTTTGTTCTCTGACATCCCTTTGAAGACTGCTATGAAATTCTCGTATTTTGTTTCTTATACTAGCCTCTCACCGCCTATTGTCCTTTACTGTTGGGATTCTCTGCCGCCTACGATGAATCTGTGGAATGTCCTCGTAGTATTCTTATCCTTCTTCCCCATATGTATCATCTACCTAATTCTCTGCTCGTTCAGATTTCACGACTCAGGCTTATTCCTCCTACTACAATTCCCCATCATATTAGCCATCATCTCAGTTAACTGTTCCAACATCCGTTCCATTCGTTGGTCCACAATCTTCCTGATTCGATGTTCTAACTGAACATTATCATCACGCTCATAAACTTTCTCGACTCGCTATTGTCGCTGTCAATTTCATCGCGGTGCCATGGATAATATGGATCAGTTTTAGCTCTAAAACAACTGATATAACGGAAGCCTCGACAAAACCCTAAAAATACGAACAATTTATCTTCCAAAACCTGTTGAATCCTAAGATTATCAGGATTTAGGCAACAATTTCGCTGATTCGTAAAGAATACAAAAAATTGGAATAAAATGAGAACAATTTTCTCATAAAAATATCAAAACTGTCTAAACAACCGAATAAGATGAATTTATACTGTTCTAAAATCCTTAAAAATTAAAAGAGATGGAAAATTATGAAAAAACCTAAAATTATGACCAAAATAACTTCTAGGCCTCTGAAAGTGCTTAAAACAGTTTTTTTGGACCCGAAACCAGATTGCAACGGTAAACCTAGTCGCACATGTAGATCTCTGAATCAGTTTCGATTTGATATCTTAGGACCACATGGTTCAACCCGAGGTAAAATTTACGTCTTCCGAAAGTTGACATGCGCGTGTCACGATCTATTAGTTTCAGAAATTCCAAATCTGCACTGTCTGCATCAAAAGGATATCTATTGACATCTCAGTTGTTATAGGATTGAAATATGTTAGTGTTAAAGGATTAACTACTAGGTTTTGGGTGGGAAAAAGAAGTAAAGAGAGTAGAACTAAAAAGGAGACTAGGGGCGAGATTTGTACACTTTAAGAAATTCGGAGATGGATAATTAGCTATCACATAGCCAAAGTTAAATTGCACAAAATATGAAAGAATGTTTTCTGAGGATAAAGATGTTAATGGAGTCAAGAAATAGTATTTCATGTATATTATGTTTGATGATAAATGCTTTAAGATATGCAACGTTAATCACAACTACAAAGAGTAATTGTGTTTACTAACAATAAAATCATTCTTTAATTCGGAGAAAAAATTGAAGATAACTTATTTCATTTTCAAGTTTTTCGAAAAACTTATTTCATTTTCAAGTTTTTCTAAAAAAAAATAAACCTACGTGTATCTAACATTATTGGATTCAAAGTCATTAGTTGCAAAGCCCGAGTGACATCTTATTTTTCATCACATTTTTGTATGGTGAACTTTATAGTTATAGATGTCGTCCACGTTAGAGGACAGTTCAAGCCAACTAAGTCGTCCGTTCATCACATTGTAAAAAAATGAAAAATAAAAATCTTTCTACTTTTTAGTGATTGATTTGATCAATCATCTAGATCAAAACAGACAATCGAGATCAACTTTTCAAACAGTTGAGACCTCCATTGTTGTCTCCATTATTGGCATCTAATCCTTCCAAACCCAACAGAAGGTCGCTGGTTTAAGCTTAACAAGAACTTACTATGTATACGCAAGCTTCAGTATACATCTAGAGCTTTTTGAAGTAACTCAAACATATTTGAGATATCTATAACACATTTAAAGTATATCATTGTTTAATATATTTGAACTACTTTCACTACATGTTTGAGTTACCACATTACACATTTGAGGATTACCATGCTGCCCTATAACACACAATTTCTCATACGAATACATTCCTTTGAATATGAAATAACAAAATCTCCAGACCTCTCCCTCCCTCCACGCACCGGTATTCTTATTATTTTGAGTAAAGAGAATTAAGTAGAAAAGATAAACACTTGATATCAAATTATATGAATGATTGCTAAGTTTTCAACGCTCCAGAAATACCGATATTTTTCTCCCACCACCCACCATTCTCTGATTGAGTCTTACTCTGATAGATTTACAGAATTCTTAGATTTGTACTTTAGTCAACAAGTAGCTCTAATTTCGCCCATCAGAGTAATACTCTAACAGTAAGAACTTTTTCTTCAGGTCTCGGGTCGAATTTTTCAACTTAACATAGATTTTGCGCTTAGTTAAATGTATGAGCTTCAACACAGTCAAAGATTTTAAACGAAGAACAAACAGCAGCAAAAAATCATACCAAGTCCCCAAGCATGAAGGTTAAAGAGGCTTGCCATAACATAAGTGAAAAATGAAGTCATTCTGCTGAGAGAGGGAGTAACATACAGAGAATAGTAAATTTATAATTTAGTTCAATCAGTTTACCACATCCATTTGATAATATGAATATCCATTGTTATGTAGACACATTGAAAACCTCATTTGAAAATTATAACAATAATTTTGGTAGAAAGATAAAAAGAAAACACATACAAGACCATAAATATCACTTCTCAAGCATCAATCCCATCTCCACTCTTTCAGAGTTCTTAAGATTTTTACCCAAAACACCGTCTCTGCAACCAAAAATCCAAACAACAGGTCAATTGCAAGCTTACTCCGAAACCACAAAAATTTGCATGACAACGTGAAAACGTACTAGATAACTAGAGACCCTGCTCAATGAGGTAGTCTCCGAGCCTTTCAACGATCATGTTGCACTGTCCAGGAGTCATTGGCTCATCATAGATACCAATGATTAGGGCCAGACCGGTCTTTTTAACAGTGACACCACCAGGGCCCTGAAATCAGAAAAAGATAAACTACTTTAGAGATGTGCAAAAGGTGCTCTACACCCCCCCCCCCCCAACTCCTTTCTCTGTCCAACTCTAGGACATAGTAAAATTGATCAGGATGCAACTTTCATGGTACCGACTGTGTACTATCTGGAATACACACACCTCAGCAAGATTAAATAGTTTAAGACTTTCAGGCTTTGATCAATGCTAAAAAAAATATCAAACTTATTAAAAAATAGGATAACCTTGTAATAAACCATCGACATTGAAGGTACTTTTAATAGTATACATGAAATAAGTAATAGACATCTAGGTGTAGGTAATAGCCCGAGTAAGAGCTGCATCTACCTCAAATAGGAGGTCAATAGTTCAGACCCCACTTTCGGATAGAACAAAGTAACAAAAGGCCCGATGAAAGATTAAATAAATGGTAATCACCTTCTTTCCACGGATGACAGCTCCTGGCTCTCCTTGAATCACCATGTATTTAGCCCCACCGAGGTATAACCCAGTTGGAGCAAGTGTTCCGGGTTCATTGAAGTCATTCATAATGCCCGTTATTTCTTCAGGTTTGAACTAAATCAAGATTGACACCAGAAGAAAAAAGGTGAAATCGGACAAATTTTCAAGATATCAAGGCTGGGAGAGAAGCCAAGCATCAAAGCTGGAGACATAAATCATGCTTCATACAACTACTGAACGATTTGACTGATTAAATGTATCTCAGCTAAAAAAAGAGGCTAAATAAGAACAATAAGAAATGAAACAATTTTAAATCATGTAGTCAACCTAACACATCCATTCAATATAGCAGACAGAAATATCGATAAACAAAATAAGATCTTCACTGTCTTATAATAAATTAAAGGTCTTCAGTGAATCAAGCAAAACATTGGGGTCCATAAGAAATCAAACAATCAGGTTAAATATACGAAACTGAAGGCATCTTCCACTTTCAACCTTAGAATTTAGATCCTAAATTAGCCTCAACGCATAATCAAATCATAAGCCTTCAGTACAATCTCAAAGATAGCAAAATAGACAAAGGAGATGAAGGAGAAAAGTAAAACCGCAGGGAAATTGGAGCTTTGGGCCCAAACACTGCCGTCATGGCCGATGATGGCAGCAGCCGTGAGGTGGTTGCCTTCGATCTCGCACATGAGATGATCATCCACGTAAGTTTGCCACGACATCTTCTCTTCTTCGTCGATTAGCTAAGATTTCGTTTCGGCTTTTCCGGTGAGCTTTGTGTCTACTGGGAGTTTCGGTCTGCGCTGAAAATTGAACTCTGTTCTCTCTCTCTCTCTCTCTCTTCTATCGAAGCAGTAGCGTTGATATCACGGAGAATATTATCTGAATAATGTTAAAATTCAAGTTACAATAATGTCCCTACCTCTTCGCCGGAAATTATTTCTGGGTATGGGTATTTCTGACTTTTCAGATTAGATTATATAGTATCGCCGAAAATAATGTTAAGATATTGCCCAGTTCAATTTTGGTTGGCCGGCTCATTCAGAATTAGATTCTCCCTTCATGAAATTACTAGACAATGTCCTAAAAGTTTGAGCAATTTTAACGACTTCTCCGCTTACAGAAAAAAAAAAACCAAATAAACGATTTCAATGTAATCTACTTAATTTAAATAAATGTTAAAATTGATTTTACTAATTATATTCTCGATTAATTTAAAATATTAGCTACCATACATTTAAGAAAGTACGTTAAGGTTACGAAGTCATTTAGTTGAACTATAAAGAAGAGAGACTAATGTATGAAGTAATGTCATCTGGATACGAATGAGTCGAATTACTTATCTATTCGGTCTGTCTATTAGTGAACTATATCTCCAGGGATTATGAAAGATGTCCCAGTTAAATATTTTTGTTATTGCGTCGACTCATATTCCCAAAAAATGGATCATTCTCTAATAACTCCGAATAAATTAAATACATGTATTAAACCTCAAAATTCTCTACATGATATAATTAACATCTATGAGTGTTTTAGTGTATAAGTCATCAGACGTAAAAATGTCGAAATTTGAAGCTAAAAGGAGAACTCAATTGCAACTTTTTAAATCATTGGAAACATAAGTGACAAAATTAGACATATATTGGCTGAATCAGAGAATTCTTACAAGAACAAAAATGCATTTTGTCTTTAAAAATTATTCTAACGTATCGAATTGCCCGCTTTAGAGTTATCTCGTAATTCCTACATATAAGACAAATAAATGATAGGGTCGGTTCATAGATGTACAACATAAGCGCAACCCCACTTTTTTGTTGGCAACGAGGAGAGATAGAATGGAGTTCTTCACAAGTTCAAAAAAAAAGAATAAAGAAAAGAGTTTCTCTATAACCTTCTTGTTTTGAGACATTATCGCTTTGGGTCGATCACGTCTAAAAAAATTTGTGATCCAACACCATGATAAAATGCTTATCCTCATGATTATATTTGTCCCCGAGTTTTTATAAAGAAAGGTGCATTAATATGATGTAATTGGATAAGATAGTAGGAATATGACAGAATAAAATACCACAGAAACAGTTGAAGGGAGATAGTCATGCATCAAGCTGTTTGACCAAACTTGATCATCTTCCCACAAGGATCCTAGATTAATGAACTCTAAGAGAGTCGTCAATTCTAACTACCGTCCATATAATATATTTTTAATGAATTTTTTACTTACTTTAGATTCACTATTTTTATCTCTCTTTTTTTTATAATAATTTTGCGATTGAGAGTAAATTTAGAACCTTCTACTTATAAATAAACATTTTGGCTATAAATTTGGTTATTGCTCAAACCATGTGATGACTTGAACAAATTTAATTACATGCACCTCTTTGGGTTGGAAGATTATAGCACGAATTGTTTTTTCTTTTTTCTTTTTTAAAGCAATTATCATACGTAAATGCCTTTATTTCTCACTTTAAACTTACTTTGAATAATTTCAATGACTAATTTTAATTTTTTTTGAATTGGCAGCTCATTTCTAGTTGTAAAAGGATGGCAAGGACAGCATATTCTTTTGTGATAAAGTGGGGATGTTGACTTACATACTCTTTGGACCAAACATTTTCCACAAAAAATCATCTTCTAATTAAGCATTATGCCATTCAAATTAACACACAAACAAAAAAAGAACATCTTCTAATTAAGCATTCTACCTAATGTCCTATATGTCACATGAACACCACAGGCACAAGTCATCTGGGCAGGGTAGAGGAGTGATTTTTAGGCTCAATATGCTTTAAGAATTTCGGTTAAAACGATAAAATATCAGGTGTATACATAATAATGTTAACGTAAAAAATAATGACAATCCAAAATAATAATGAATTTATCAACTTAGAAATATTTAAAAATAATAGGGGAAAAAACAAAATACCTCTAACGATCAAATATCAACCATAGTTTTGCTAAACGGGAAGTCAATAATGGCCCTCACATATGAGATCCTCACATGGTGCCAATGGCCCTCGTACTATATGTTATTTGATTAAGCACTTGCATGCAGTGCAAGATGCAAGGCCCTCTATATGTCAATCTTGATCTCAATTCAAAGCCAATGATGACCCAATCCACAATTGTTTATGTACTATACCAATCTCAATGGACCATAAACACATCAAGCTACACTTTGAGAGACAAAGACGTATCTTTTATTGACAAATAAGATATGAATCTGTATTATCTGGACCGTTCGAACGACAGCTCAAATATTTTCTAACTAAACCACAAAAAATAGAAAGAAAAAAGAGTCATTCAAAGTTGAGTCAACAGCTCACATCTAACTAATAAAAACCTTACTTGTCAAATCTCTCTATATGTGTGAATTCGTTTTTGACTTTGAGTAACTTGTCATTACCTTTCTCAAAAAATATGTGGTGAGATATTTGTTGAGAATAAAAAGAGGCGATGAGTTTGAAGATTTTAAAGACAAATGAAAATTAGAGGTCTCATCAAATTAGTATTATTTATTTGTGTGATGTACTTTATTCCACAATGGCATTTATTCTCCAACCTCTCCAATTTTTCCAAAGGACAGACCAGCAGTTCAATTTACAAAGAAACTAAACTCGTGCTACATGGAGCTTCTGTGAGAGAAACCAATCCTCATCTAAGGTGCTTTAATGAACATTCTATTGCCAATTGAAGAGTAAACCAAAAAATCGTAGACTAAGTGGCAGAGACACACGAACCAGTAAATGTTTAGGTGATGAAAAGTCAAAGGAACCGCCAAATGACTGGTTTAATTAGTTCTCACAAGGTTATTGTCTGCAACAACTTCATCACTGCCGATTTAAGGCTTTGAATGAAGCTAGTGCAAACTTGATTAGAATAACAAGAGCATAAAGAACAAAGAACAATAGTAATAATAATTGTGAGCCAAAAAGAGGTACTCGGGAAGCGGATTTATCCTGCCGGATGTAAGCTTACAGGCCCTGATCGATGAGGTAATCCCCCAACCTCTCAACAACCATGTTGCATTGTCCTGGAGCAACAGGTTCTTCATAAACCCCAAACACTAGAGCTTGACCAGTCTTCTTTATGGTTATGCCTCCAGATCCCTGCCAAAAGAATTACTGAATATACTTTACACACATAGGCAAAGAAGGTCATCCATTACAAATAAGCCATAATGACCCTAGGAACTAGGATGTCAGAATTTGTCCAGAATCTAGAGAAACGTGCTCTCTCTCTCTCTCTCTCTCTCTCTCTCTCTCTCTCTCTCTCTCTCTCTCTATTATCTGTCTGTGTGTGTGTGTGTCTACACATTAATACAGATAGATGCAAATATTCCATTTCGTATAAGATTCACTATAGCCAAAGCTAAACACGTATAACATAGATTGGGAAGTCGTGAGGGGTGATTTATGCGAATTACAGGAACTTAAACAACTTTACTTAAAATTCATCGGCATTGCAGCTCAGAAGATGGAACCTAAATGAAGCCAAAAGTGTAGTAAGCTCAGAATTGGGAAATGATTGAAGAATTTTACATAATAACGAAAATCTCAATGACGTATGCCAACTGAGAGTGTCATTGTTTGCTAAGCGGTATTCACAATCACATCATTGATCCACTAATGAAAAATTAGGATTGAAGATGCATATATGGTTGACATTTAAATTTCAAACTGACAACTATATCAGTCAAGAATAAGATACAATGTGCGTGAGTGCTCACAATATTGAAATCTCTAAATCAATAATCACCCAAAGGTTGACAGCAATGAGGAAAATATAATTTAGATAACTTCATATTTTTTTGTAGAACACTAATTTACAGAGATTAAACAGATGGCCACCAAGTAAATCTTTTACTTTGGTGAGCTTCCATTTACCTTCACCAAAATAGTTGCAATATCCCTCTTCGTTGAGCTCACCTGTAGAAAATCTAAGAAAATTTCATTGTAATATTTCCTATTGAGAGCAAATGACTCTGTGTCATCTCATGATCAGTTTATAGCTTAATCTTCTATCATCAAGAAAACAGAACATTAGTATGTGTCTGCGATCAATGAGTAACAAAACGTATTCACCACCTTCTTCCCACGAATGACAGCTCCAGCCTCTCCCTGAATGACCATATACTTCGTGCCCCCAAGATGTAGACCGGTAGGAGCAAGATGACCTGGTTCTTCAAAATCCTTCATGATATCACTGATCTCCTGTGGCTTAAACTGAAAGTTGAAAACAATAGAAAAAAGAACGATCAGAAATCCTTCAAAATCAATAGTTACCAGAATGCAGATCCGATTCAGATGGATCAAACGCCTATTTTCTCTTTCGAATACAAAAATACAGCTACATTGCAGTACCAAAACACGACCCACTAATATAAAATCATGATGTAGTACGCATTTAAAGTCATCAACATGCCAATGATTGGAGTTAGAATGAGGAAGATACCGAAGGGAATGTAGAGCTTTGAGCCCAGACACTGCCATCATGGCCAATGATCGCCGCGGCCGAGAGGTTCTGGCCTTGGCCGTCAACATCGCACATCAAATGGTCATCCACGTAAGATTGCCACGACATTGTTTCTGTATCTCTATCTCTCTGTGCTTATCCTAGGCTGCTTTCGATCGAATCCTTCTAATGGTTGGTTATGTTTAGAGATTGAGTAAAGAGCTCGCTCTTTGTAGCTCTTTGTAGCGGTTGAGGATTTATTTTGGAAATTGCCATTAAATAGGCAGAGAGAAATATGGGATAGCTTTGAACAAAACTGGAAGAGAGAGAAAGAAGGCCGGTGATATAGGAGCATCTCAACCGTCCTTTCTGCTTGATTCAATTGGTACCATTCACGCCCGCTTTAATTACGGGAAAATTAATTCATTTTTAATTATTATTCATTTAAAAAAACAAGGTTTACCTCCAATAAGCATGGACATCTATGTGATGTGATAAGTGGGTCGGTTTGACCTGTAAAATCGGTTGAATCGATTCGTTAAAATCTGAGTCAGTCCACATATAAATAGTGTTAGGTTGGTTAAGGCCCGTAGGCTAAATTCGGGCTTGATAGTTTTGCCATATGACCTGGCTCGACCTGGACAAGATACATGGCCTGGCTCATCCAACCCACGGGCCTGAACCGGCCTGGCCCGTGGACAAGTTCTTTTTATATAAAAAAAATCATTAATTTTGTATATATTGAAAATTGAACCCTTGACCGTCCAACCCGCGGGCCTGACCGGCTCGGCCAGTGGACAAATTCTTTTAATCTAAAAAAACATTGATTTTATATAAATTGAATATTGAACATTTGACGTCTTCCTTATTAATGGGACATATTACCACTAGACCAAGACTATTTTTGTGTAATATTGTTTGTGTTATATTTTTATTGTCTTTCAATACATTTTGTCAAATACTTTATTAAATATATTTTTGAAATTATTTAATTAAATAAATAGATAATATTTTTTTAATGGATATTTTATTCAATCAACGAAAAATTCAATTTCAATATTCAATTGTAGATATTAAAGAACTAACATCATAATTAAATTCATTTTATTCAACATATGAATCAAAATATAAAAATGATGATTGTAATATTAATGACGGTAGTAGTTCACCTACACAAGTATGTAGTTCTATGAATATTTTTCAACAAAAAATGATATTTAAAATGAAGAACATTATTTCTGCTACTCATAGATCAGAACTTTAAAAAAAATTGAAATGGAATATGGAATTAAAGAAAATGAGGAGTTAAATATTTTACAATGGTGGAAAGCAAATTCAACGAGTTATCCATTTTTTCTATTATGACCTACTAACCCCTCCGGTCTCTACAGTAGCATCAGAGTCTGCTTTATTGTAGGTGGACGTGTAATTGAAGAAAAAAGAAGTAGATTAACTCATGATATTGTTGAAACCCTCATATGTGTTCAAGATTTAGATGTTAATGAAAATGAATTATAGATGATTCAGATTTTTAAAGTCTTGTATGGGTTAGTTCTTATGGCTAGTGCTCTTTTTCCTTTTCTAGGTTTTCCTCAATGGGATTTTTTCCAGTAAAGATTTTAACGAGCCTAGCTCGGAGGGGGGGGATTAATTTTTAAAATTGTTACAAGTGATTGATAAATAGGTATGTGCCAACCTAGTTCAGATGTGTCTAATTTATAGTGATGTAACTCTAAGATTCAATAAAAATAAATAAATTTATGATACTTAAAGTCTCCATGATTATTATAACTTTTTTGTTTAAATGAATACTTTATTAGAATGAACTTAATTTACAGTGATGCAACTAGTTAATTCAATGAATAAAATAATTATTTTACTTAGTATGACAAGTTTTTCTATTGAGATTCTAAAGTACAAAAAGAAAATAATTAAAAGAAAAGTAACATGACTTCCATATAAGTTAGTGGTAATCATTACACTTCATTTATTTCCCACCAATGTTCAACTCTCCCTATCTACATTTTTTAGAATTAAATCACATTAAAGGGAGGGAAAAGGAGCCGGTTCGGTTATTTAATCGAGACCGGCCCGTGACCCGCCCGGCCCCGGATCGTCACAGGCCCAACCGGTGAGTACACGGGCTGGTTCATCAGTTCATTCTAGGCCGCCCAAAAATTCCAGCGGCCCGGCCCGTGAATAGCCTGAAAAGGCCCGGGACTGGCCTGTGAACCGCCCGGGCTGGTCCGATTGCCACCTATAGTCATAAGATACAATCTCATTTTATTCATATAATAGTAGGGGGATCTTTTACAATGTCGGGAATAATTTCTTGGCATTAATGTTGGGTCATTGTGGCCCTTATATTGCTTTTGAAGCAATCTGGGTCACAGAAAAACCTAGAGGTAACAAGTTTTTTTTTTCTTTGGAGGGATTCACTAAATATGTACTAGGGTATTAGGGTTCACCAAATACGTACTGGGGTTCACCAAATATGTACTGGGTTTCACTAAATAATACGTAGTAGGTTTCACCAAATACGTAGAAAATAATAATTCTTGGAGGGTTCACCAAATACGTAGTGTGGTTCACCAATTACATAGGGGTTCACCAATTATTTAGTGGTATTTACCAATTACGTAGTGGAGTTCACCAAATACGTAAAGTAATAATTCTTGGAGGGGTTCACTAAATACGTAGTGAGGTTCACGAATTACGTACTGAGGTTCACCAATTACGTAGTGGAATTCACTAAATATGTACAAAATAATAATTCTTTGATGGGTTCACCAAATACGTGTTAGAGTTCACCAATTACGTACTGGGGTTTACCAATTACGTACAAAATAATAATTCTTGGAGGGGTTCACGAAATACGTAGTGGGGTTCACCAATTACGTAGTGAGGTTCACCAAATACGTACAAAATAATAATTCTTGGAGGGTTCACCAAATATATATTGGGGTTCACCAATTACGTAGTGGGGTTCACCATACACAAAATAATAATTCTTATAAAGGTTCACCAAATACGCATTGGGTTCACCAATTACCAACTGGGGGTATCACCAATTACGTATTAAATAATAATTCTTAGAGGGGTTCACCAAATACATAATGGGGTTCACCAATTACGTACACACCAAATGCTTACTATGGTTCATCAATTACGTACTGAGGTTTACCAATTAAATAGTAGGGTTCACCAAATACGTACAAAATAATAATTCTTGGAGGGCTACACCAAATACGTAAGGGGGTTCACCAAATACATACACGATAATAATTCTTGAAAGAGTTCACCAAATATGTAGTAAGGTTCACCAAATACGTAGTAGGGTTCACTAAATATGTATAAAATAATAATTTTTGGAGGGGTTCACCAAATACGTATTGGGTTTCACCAATTACGTATTGGGATTCACCCAATTTTTTTTTTTAAATTTATTGAACCCCTGAAGAATTTGTTGTACACCACTACGTATTTGATGAACATCTAAAACCTAATCGCCATACCTAATATGCGAGTTGCCTAATTTTAACCTCTAAACGCCATCCTAAAGGTGCTAATCACATCATCAAAATCAAGCGCTAGTTTTATGCCTCCAATCGCCTGTTTCTGTCCCCAAACGTCATGTACGAATAGACGATCGTCAGTCTCCCTCCCAATCACCATTTTTTTGCTTTTAATCTCCATTTATATGGCTCTAATCGATACTCTTCACAATTTTCCTTAAAATTTATATTTTTATAATTATTTACAGTACACTGGGAAAATCATTGATAAAAATAGGAAAAACTTGTTATTTTATTGCAAACACTCACGATACTTACTTACTATATAAAATTATATTGAATTAATTAAGGATTCCTAAAACAATTGAACACTTAATCATAAACTCGATAAAAGTTGTCATTGATAATGTTGTTGTACTTTTGTGACAAGTATCGAGCGAGATGAGTTTTCACCAAATATAATTATATGTCGTGATGTTATGATGGTCGGTAAATCATATTCATCAGTTTGACGAACAAGTATAACCCTTAAGGTCATATCGAGGATATCCGCTAAAAAGTTTGAAATTAAATATTTAAATCTGAAATTTAACCTTTTTATTTTATAATAATAAACCCATAATTTTTAGAAAATAACCTTTTACACTTTAATTAAATTATCCTTATAAAATTAATTTTCAAGTCTAACCTTATTTCTCATCAAAATTAACCCCGACATTAAAAAAACCCCTTCCCCTTTATTCTTACAAAATCGTTACCCACCTTTCCCCCTCTCTCTCAACACTTCATTTCTCTTCATTCAAAACCTATTCTCCTTCTTCTTCATCTCCATCTTCATCTCTCTTTTCATAGCCCGAAATTCATCAAAACCGATCCAAATCCATTACAACACACGGGTCAAACCCGCAATCTCTCACTGAACACATCCCTTGCAACACACGAGTCAAAACCCGCGCCAAACCCAAGCCAAATCCCTCCAATCCGCGACCCCAAACCCTATATCCTACTAATATTGTCTTTTTCACCAATAATGGCTAGAGGAAAGCATAAAGTTACAAAGGGAACATTGAGTGTAACGATATAACCAAGTTTAAGCTCAAGCATCTCGAAAGGGCCGCATGCTGCAACCGGTTTCGGGGTGAAAATATTTCATCCAAAGAATCAAAATCTTACTAGCCTTATTCTTCATATTGCTCTAACGGAGCATATATCTCAACCAAGCAAACAAGATGTAAGTTTTTCTTTAAAGATTTTGAATTTTATGTGTTATATTGTTAAAATACCTAATATATACTCGATTCATTCTGCAAATTGGGTGTTTTTATGTGATGATTATAGAAATGTATGGTTGTTGGTAGAAATATATGTCTTGGATGAAAAACTATAGTATTTTCACGAGTGCCCATAAACTGTTCGACGAAATGTCATAATGAAGTATATGGTGTATTTTTTTCATTGTCCGTAATGTGTTTGATAAAATGCCATATTGAGGTTTATACGTTATTTATATGAATGCTCGTAACATGTTCGACGAAATGCTATATCTTATCCAAAGATAAAATGTAAGTTTCTTTAACAAAAAATTTGGTGGTTATGTGTTATATTTTTAAAACACCAAATGGATACTTGAATTATTTTGAAAACTGAGTGTTTTTTATGTGATGCTTCTAGAAATGTATGATTATTGGTAGCGATATATGTTTTGGATGAAAATTATTGTGTATGTTTATTGCCCATAGGATGTTAGACGAAATGTCACAATAGGGATTATAGTACATTTTTCACAGAGTCACACTTACATTTTGGTTTCTTAGGCTAATTTATAAGATCTTGATATTCATGGTTTTGGGAACACTACACTAGTAGCTCGATGGTACAATAGGCTTCCTGAAAATGTGAGAAGGAATGTTGATGCCTCTAGGTTTAGTTATTTCATAAGTATATTAAAATAAATGGCAGATGGATGCGTCCTATTGAAAAGCATGGCCGAGAAATGGTGGGATATAACCCACACCTTTCATATAGATGAAGTGAGTGAAATGACAAGAACTAGCTTTGCAAAAGCTAGTTGGCAAACCATTGTTAGAGGTTGGAAAAAAAAGTTAGTTATCAATAGATATTTGATAATTATGCTAGGTACGAGTGTACTACTCCTAAGCAGGAGGGCATTTTGACGAGATTCTTTCTTCTGGTGCTCTTTGGTAGTACAATTTTTACGACAAGCGCAATAAAGTTTATTTTTACTTCCTCCCCAACCTACAAATAATAGATGAGATACGGGAGTATAATTAAGGTGGTTCGGCGTTGTTCTTATTGTATTGCAATACAGACTCTTTATGTCACGCCAAAAGTGTAGAGACAAGGGGTTTTTGTAGAGCATGAGAGATATGGGCTTGTGAGTACTTTATGTGTTTAGCACTAAGGAGAACATTGGGTGGTCCAAACACATTCTTGAGGGCGGCACGTTGGATTGACATTGAGTCAAGAACAAGGGATTTTGGTCATTTGCCTAAGAATTTTGTGTTGAACTTTGATACGTGAGGCCCAGTGAGGTATGTGTTTTATTATATCAATTCTCATATTACCCCCCCCCC
>QANY01009097.1:47254-59846 GCA_003255025.1 Datisca glomerata
CCCCCCCCCCCCCCCAAGTATGAGTATTGTTTCACCGACAAACTATTTATTTTTGAACTTCCAGATCAATTGGTACCCTTGGGGACAACGTACAAACTTGCCTAACTATTGCATTGACAATATACCTCCTACTACCATGAGAATCTTGCTGCAAGGACCTGCTGGAAGAGCATGGTACTTGGGTGAGCGCGTCTCACGATAGAGTATGGGAACTGAGGCGCCGTACATCCCATGCAGACCCTTAAATTCAATGTTATATGATCAACCATTCACTAGAGAGGACATGTCCGGTGGTCTTGGAGGTTTTAGAGTGATATAATTTATCGTTGATCTAGATGGCAATAGTGAAGATACTTATGATGAGTTTCAGAAAAAGTGGTTGTCTTACAACTACGATGGGGCATCTTCACCTTCGCGGGTGCTAAACGTCTCTATGTGGTTTTAAATATAGGAGATTACTCATTTTGTTATACAATGTAATTTTGTAATCTACTATGTATAGGCAGCAGCACCAGCAATCGCAACAGCCACAGTAATACCAGGAGCATCAGAGTCGGTTAGAGCGACCGTTGATGATATAAGAATTGCTGACATCCCACTACCATCGTGGCAGATTTAGTTACCACTCCCAGCTGGTGGTAGTGAGTTGGTTAACATAAATGATATTCTAGTCTGAGGTCTTCCATCTACTAAAGTTAATTATGTGAGTTATGATGTTAATATTTATTATTTAGTCATTCAATATCATATTAACGTGCAATTTAGATAATGTAGTTGTCGGCGGTATGAAGGGCAGGCATGATGCGCATGATTAGCGGTCTCAACTAGCTGTTATTTGAGAAAATGTTAAGCGCACATGAGGCGATGATGAAGACGATGATAAAGGTGAAAGCATCAATGAAAATAAAAGATAATAAAATCATAAACTTACGATCTTTCCCTATTTATATTTTAGTTTGAAATCAAAACATACTGAATATGTACACTTGTAGGCGAAGTTGCAAAGACGCATGCAATGTATGAAACTCAAGTAAGCAGGCATGAGAGTGATGGTGATGAAGTTGATGAAGACGATGACGACGGTGAAGATTCAATTAATGACAACAAAGATGACCATGATGACAACACCAATGAAGATACTGAATCGGAACGAGAACATGATGCTTTGTCGAAAAAGAGAAAAGTTTCACCATGATGTTTTGTCAAAGTTGATATGAACTTTTTATGGATATAAATATGGTGGATTCTATGTTTGTTTGGATTTTAAGTTTTTTTTTTTCAGATTCTAAGTTTGTTTGGATTGGATTCAAAGTTGTTTTAGATTCTAAATTTGTCAAAGTTGCATGACATTGCATGATAGGCGTTTGACATATTATGGATATAAATATGCAATTAATATTGTGGGTTTCTAATATTTATGGAGAGGTTTTGTCGAATCGTTGGTTAAAATTTGAAACTGGATTCTAAAGATAACATTTACAAACCATCAATCTATCCAATTGGATTCTACGAATAGTAGATTTTCTCCTTATGCTATGGCTCATCTCGCACTTACAAAATATCAATCTATCCAAACATTTTATTGGTGACAAACAAAAAATAATTTTTACATCCAAGTTTTTTATGCATAATAGGGAGTATTACAAACGCCATCAGCAATCTCCAAATGCCATTCATGACTCATAAATCATCAGTCATAAATGGCGTTTGGGACCTGATGGTTGCTCCCCGAATGCTTTATACAAAGGCGTTTGGGGCCCGAACGCCATCATCAGGCCCCAAACGCCTGTTATTATAGGTGATTCACTTTACCTATAGGCGATTAGGACCACCAAAGTAGCGCTTTGGGTCCTAATCACCTAGTTTGACCAAATTAAGGTTGGTGATGTCTCGTGGTTGTACAACAAAAAAATGTGGGAAGAAACCAGAATCGGTTACTCTCGACGCACGATGAGCCTCCAAGGTCAAAATGCTATTAAACAAGTCTATAAGGTCCTAGCCTAGCCAATTTTCTGGACTGAGAGTCTTTAGATCTCTCCGTTTAGCTTGGAGGCCAAAATGTCTAACGAGAATCTCACTATAAAAGACAAAATTAATCAAAATTTGGCCGTGATAACGTGTCAAAGTTTGTTAGATTAGTGTGACTACTACCTATTCTCTAATCTTTTCTCAAAAATATACTCCACTAAACGCTCATCTTTCACTTCTAGTGGGTCCTGTAATGTGTACGGACCCACTTTAAATACCTTCTTATTGCGTTTAGTGATCGGTTTATCCTTCAAATAGGGTGAACTAGTAGAGGACCATCTCTCCTCTCTCGAGTGCTGCACAGCTTCATCGAGAATTGGCTTTCAGTAGACTCGTACAAGACTTGTTTGCCCTACTAAAACACAACCCCAAATAAGGTGTTAGATTAATAGTTAGATTATACATGTTATATATAGAGAAAAGATGAAATATGAATATACAGAATAATACCTTTCGACGTCCTTTACTTGTTCTAGTCATAGATGGTTTCCTGACCAATAGCAGGTCAGCGAATACATTGTCTGAAGCATCCAGCTAGATGCACATTCCATCATGATCACTTTTATATGAAGGCGATGAAGAGACCGGTAGCTCTTCTTTGCAGGAGGGACTCATACCCTCATCAAAACCTCCTTGTTCTTTACCTTGAGTCAGGGTGACGTGTGTCATCATATTGGGCTCGAGACTTACGAGTGTCTCGTTCTAAAAGACTCCCAAATATGAAGAGCGATCACTTGTGCGCTTAAAGCACCTAGCCCGACGACTTGCTCTCCAGGTAGATGTGCACACACGTCCTCACGAAAGTGCTTACGCTCGCGGTCGCCGAAATTGCTTGCGTAGTTGTATCGATCTACATAATATAAATATATGTGAATTAGTAATGAATAATCATTGGTAATATAACCAACCAAATTTACAATATTCTCTAATGCTTACCGCACAGCTTTTAGGCCAAGCTTCTCCTCCCCTTCATTTTACAAAATAAATCATTTTTGCAATGGTCCTATCGTTCCACTTTAGCTGCGAAGGCTAGTTCAAGTCGACGTAGTTTGCAACACTTGACAACTTCTCCAGATAAAACAGTTGCATCGAAATGAACTTATTAGTAAATATACATATGTTACAATGTGAAAGTAATACCAATGTACACTAAATATATTACATGTATAAATAACAAGCATTCGGTAATGCTATGGTGGTGGTTGTTTTAATACCTCGCAACATCATTCTCAAAATCTTTAAAACAAGCAAAAACTAAATTCTTTTGTTGGATGATCGTGGGTGACATCACAACATGCAACCATGAATGACTCACGATCAGTTTTGATCGAGGTGATAAAAAAACCCCCGACAGTGTATAGCACAAAGGCTTGCCTCCAGTAGTCACTATCAGACTCCCCAATCAAGAATTTTGACAAGGCGTTAACCGAAATATTTCATTTGGTGTTCACCCACTTCACCTTCACATCTTTTATCTCATTCACATCACTATCGAATTTGATCTCTCGCCCACCGTCAAAGATGCCCAGTATAGAAGTCACATCATTTACGGTGACTTTGAATGTCGACCCATGGACATTCAATGTGCAGATGGCTAGATTGAAGCAACCTAACATTTGTTGCAAGAAAGTTCATCTTCAACATATGGCATTTAATATCCAACAACCCTCTAAATCTCAACTCCACGACCGGTCTCCTATTCCCCTCATTGAAATTTGCAATAAGATCCGTAAATTTATCGGGTGTACAACGTGTGAGAAACTTCCTTTTAAACGAAGACCTTCTCAGATGACTAGGACCGGGTTGTTCCGCTCCGCTTTCAAATGGCATGGATTTCATTTCCCTTCAAATATTGAGTTTGACTTCCTTCGTCATACTTTTCCACTTTAAAGCTAGATCTTTTCGTGTATGCATATCAGAAACTCACTTAAATTACAATCAAAATTTATCAATTTCATGTTATAATGTAATGTTTGTTTAAACATACTTACTTCATGAGCACTAATCTTTTCATCTGCCACCCTTATTTTAGCATATTCTTTTGCACTGTTTTAGTTTTAAACAACCACATAACATTGCAACAATTTATATGAAAATATGTCATATTAAATTGATGATCTCATTAATTACTTACAAGTATACAAAGAAACCCTTTTGTGCTTTCTTTACGTTGACATTTATGTTAGCCATCTGAAATCTATGTTACTATGTCTTCTTATCATGATTATCCCTGATACTAATTTATAATGGATTGGACATCATCTAGTAAGAATGCTAAAATGGCATACCATTATTATGTTCTTGTATACATTTGCCATATTATGTTATTAATCAGGTTTATGCAATGACTATTTTAGATAACGAATTAATTGGAAGTGACATATATCAACAATCTTAATAAATGATAAACATGATGTGATTGTTAATGGCTTGAAAAATGGACGTAAGATTTCATGAAAAATATGATTAGTTGAAAAATGTAAGAAACTTAGTTGATCTAGTTGTAACATGCTCTTCTCCAAGTTGTTTTACAATTTATCATGTTAAAAAAATCATATTAGTAAATTTCCACCACGTAGATAATCTAGTTAAAAACTCTATAAATTTGAAAAGCTCTATAATCATACAGAAAATATGATGTTGATTATGTAGTTCTCTCTCTCTAAAGTAGGACTTTTCCTTTTATTTGATTGCTTGAAGGATAACATGTACAGTGGTATTCATCTAATAACAAACATACACCTGAAATAATATAGTTTTCATGAAAGAAAACAACCTCAAAAAATATCCCTTTCCAACTACAATATTCCGTATAGAAACATGAAGAGGAAAAAAATGAAAAATCAGTCTACAACATAGCAAGTTCCATTTGATTAAGTAAATTCAATTCAATCTAATGATATTGAGACAAAAATTCTTATACGAGTTCACATTTTAGAAGTAAATGACTACTAACTTTGTCAATGCTGACAAGTCTTTCCTATTGATGACCAATAATCAAGAGGTTTCACTACAAAAAAAATAAGAAGATTTTTATAATTGGGTGAAAATCCAACTTCAAACCAATTTTATGTTCTCAAGTAAATCTATTCTAACTATAATAAAATATTAACCTTATTTTTTAAGAGCAACCCACAACATTAAGACATGAACATAATCTAACCCTGTTGCCAAAGCATAAACAATGAAGTAAAGAAGCATTACACAAAAATGTCACTGGAATACATAAATCGTTCATATATAAAGGCAACCCGACTTGTATACCAAACTATTCTACAACCGTATATTTTACTGTCTTATAAAACTATAGTCAACATAGATATATTCTTAATGATCTACATATGTCAACTAAGCTATCACAGCAAAGTTGCTAAACAAAATAAACAAACTTAACAAAACTAGCTAAACAAAACAGATCTAACTAATATGCATGGCCTCTATCTCGTAAAAAATTCATAATCATATTAGCATTTCTGTCTAACAAACATGAAGATTCATTCACATTTTCTTAGATATAGTGTAAGAAATATGTAAAGTATGAAATGTCCAACTAAGAAGATATTCATTTCGATATGAGCAATTAACCTTATGACAAAGTAAGTTTTGGAAACTCAGTACCTGTCCGTCCGACCAACTAGACCCAACAAATCATTACACCTTTACAAATTACAGTTTTCATGAGAAAACACTAAAGCAGAATGCTTCTGGTTGCAGATAAATTATGTCGAATTTATATAAAACAGCCACTTACTGAGAATGTAAAAGAGAAATAAGAGAAGAATGAAGACCGCAAGCAGACCACCTTTATGACATCAATAATATGCGTGAAAACAATAATATGTTCAGCTCATTGAGCTCACAACACTCACATAGAACTATTTACTATAATACAAGCCATGACAATACTATGTAGCACAACTAATAAGTTGAAAGGCACAAGGCGCCAAAAACATGTTCTAGAGAAGCTACAAATATAAAACTCCTTTCATTATAGAGGGATCCAATAAGATGCTTTTATTTTCACTGTCTTTATCTAGTTAGAATCCTTGACAGGCACTACCATAACCCCATATAGTTTCTCTCTCTCTCTCTCTCTTTCTCACATCTTCATTCTCTAGCTATCTCTCTTACTTGAAAGCAGATTAAGAAGAATTAAAAGAAAGCAAATGTTGCCATACCCTTTTTTAAAACAACATAGATAGTTAATTCACGGACGACACAAATTATGGAGTATTCTTCAAGAAGTATATTATGGTGAAATTCAGTCACTAAACATGTCTTAAACGTTCTTTTGAAAAATTCAGCATAAATTTGGATAAAGAACGTACAAATATAGATTAAGATACCAAAATATAATGAAAAGCAAAGCCCATCAATTACAATAAAAATCATTCTAGAAATGCCACAAGCATTATCCATATTCCCAAAATTTATCCTGTTTTCTTACCATGATGATTGAAACTTTAGCCAACGGCCAGATCATTTAAAGTGAGTAAACTATCAAGCAATTTTATAATTTATTATAAATTAAGTAAGGAGCATACAAAATACAAATAAATCAGAAACAAAATAAACAGCCAAATGATAGAGCATAAAAACAGAAACAAAAAAAAAATCAGTTTGGCTATAGGGGAAAATGACTGATTTTTTTATTTATAAAATTGATAGAGCAAATTGATAGAGCATATGTTTTATGCTACTACAGCCAAATGATTTTTTTGATTTAAAAAAAATCAGTCATTTTCCCCTATAGCCAAATGATAGAGCATAAAATGATAGAGAAATATAAATCCAATAAAAATGACAAATAACTCTTGAATCAGAAAAAGAATGAGCAAAATCTGGGTGTCCAATTGATGTTTTTCAGTTGCTGTAGTAGCATAAAACATCCCTCTCTTCAAATCTTAACAAAAGAGGTCCTAAAAATACTAACATTCCTACATGAACATTCAAACCCAAAAACTTCTCCAACAAGAGGAAAAAAAATGATCTAGGGCTAAATAAGAAGCTTGATCATACCTTGATATCATTGAACGTGAAGGATTCACGAACTTATCAAACCCAAAACCTAAATCATGAGAAAAGCTTCTATGAGTCTAGGACTGGAGAAGAGAGCTAGATCGACATTGCCAAGGGAAGTTAATCGTTGTGTACATGACCTTGGTAAGAGTTGTAGCGGTTAGGACCTTGCTAAGAGCTGTCCTCGAGGGAAGCTAATCTCCTAAGTTGTAGATCTCATGACCTAGGTTTTGGGTTGAAGAGAGGATGAGGAAGAATGGAAAAGAGAGAAGGGAGCTCGTGTTTTGTTTGAAAAAAGAAGAGAGAAAAATTGAAGGAGATAATGTTTGATTACCGGTTGAGTCGGTTGTAAAGAAAAGAGGGGGAAATCAAATTAACGGTTGGGATTGTCCTAATCAGATCCAACGACCAGGATCAATCTCAGCATCAATGATAAAAAAAAAAACTTCCAGCATTAGAGAGACCCTCATAGGGGCAGAAGTTGTGAAGGCTTTCCAACTTGCTGCTTTAGGGGGGGTGGGTTTGGACAAAAGGTCCTTTAGAAAATGTATTTAGGATAAACGGACCATAATCCTTAATTTTAGAGATTAGGTCCTTTTTCACATGGAAAAGGCAGTTCTATCTTTATGTGTAAATAGATCCAAAGAACCCAACAAAATCCATCTCCTCTTCACTCAATTTCGCGAACCCCCATCTCTCTCCCACCATTTTCTCCCTCTTTAATGCAAATTCATCAATCCGACCATCAACCCCAGCAATACGACCACCATAGGTGTCGATTTGCACTTACCCAAATTCCTACACACCATTCGAATCCCTGTCAGAATATTTGCTTGCCTCTCCTTCATAGGAGAGGCCGCCGACTAGATCCAAGGATGTCGTTGATAGCTTGCCTGGGAAATAATCTGACATGGCGTTGTGAATCTTCTTCTTGTAGAATTAGAACATGAAAACGAAAATCTCTATGGAGAAAAACAGGCTTTATGAATTATGCGTGAAGTTGATTTAGGTGCATCTTCTTCTTCTTCTTCTAAGAAATACTCATTAATTATTATTTTTTTTGCATTTTTCGCATGTGGTTGATTCTTATTTGTGATGTTGATTTGGTTGGTGCTAATTTCTGACATTGTGATTATCCCTAAGTTAAAGAACGAGTCGTTTTCAGTGTCGGTTTATACAATTGCAGGGTGATAATTTGGTGGGTTTTCAAAACTTGAGAAAGTTGAGAGCTTCCATGATAAGAGATGGTCTATAATTGCGAATTGCTGTAAGTTGCTTAATTATTTGTTTCTAAGAAAAAGCGCTAGATTTTGGAATGAAAATAGCTATTACTGACATGGGGGAGTTAAGGTTCTTGTTGTTTGATTTCTTGCATGATGGTAAGAATGGCATGAAGTAGGGAATAACTTGTACGGATAGTCATGCTTGAAATTCTGCATTTATTTTCCAATGGTATCTTATTATTTGATATATTTATAAGTAGAACTTAAATTATGAATAGCCTATGGTTGGATCTTCCAGACTAGAAAGAAAATAAAAGTGAGAGGAAGTAAATGAAATTAGGTGAAAATGCAAAAATGTTATAAAATAGTACAATTCCATTTATATTGTCTTATGCGGGTTAAGGTATGTTTTCTCTCAAATCCAAACATTGGTCTAATTCCAATCCTTATTGAAGCATCCCCACCTCTTACATTTCATACGGTTAAGTAAATTAAGTTATTAGAAAACCTGCTGTGATAATGATGGTTGAAGTCAATGAAAGTGGGAATATCATAACATCTCTTGATAAGAGGAAGAACTGTACTTGGTTTGCTTATAACTTTTATTTAACGCTTTCCAAATTATTGATGAGCGAGCAAACTCATAAGCACCCAATTTTAAATTGTAGATCTTTCTATCATTGTTGAGGAGGTTTTATTTCGCTCATAATTGAAAAAGCTCCCATATCACATATATTGAAATGAAGAAATTCAACCGTTTATTTATTTTTATCCAATAATATTTAAGACTTTAAGTAAACAGAGAAATATATTCTAATGAACTTTCAAGTAAACGAAGTAAACATAGTATGAAATTTTCTCTTACTCCTTTCCTTTATAGGGATGTATTGTTATTTTATAAAAAATTTATTTACTTCCATTTGCTACTGACTACTGCCAAAGATATACCTTATGATTTTCTTTGTAGAGAAATGAATGAAACAACAACCTCAATGCCGGGTTTTAATTATCTGTTATCCACTTCTAATTGAATTATTGACAATGGAAAATTCTGAGAATGAAATTTAACATGCAGCTTTGGAAAAAAATTGTGAATTGAAAATGCTTAGTCTTCTCTCTTTTTCATGCATTAGTATCGCGTTTGCTGAAATTGCATTGGTTGTCTACCCTTAGCACATAAGAAAAGTCAAAAAGCAAATTGTGGATTATAGTCAGATTGATTCTTAGTTATTCAGACATAATTTTTAAATACTCCTATGATCTTAAATTTTATGCCGTATTTGCGTTTTTAAGTTTTGCTTTGATTGGTTTGAATTGATTTTTTTCCTTAAAATTTTGTATCCTAGAAGCCAAGAAATTTTAATTACCCTATCTTAGCTAAATTCATTGTCACCATGAATCTTACTTGACTCAATTCTGTACTAGTTCGTTATTGTTGGAACCCGTTTTTCCCTTTTTGTGACTATCATGCTTTATTGCAAGCGTGCTTCAATTGATATGTTGTCATTGTGGATTACTTCTCGAATTGGAGGTAGCGGAAATTAAGATTTACTCTGATTCTATGTTAATTGTTAGACAGGTAACAAGAGAGTTCACATCAAGAATCCGAGAATGATCGAGTACTTGCAATCGCCACGTGGAAGCCATTGTAACATTAGGATCATCATTACAACTTCCATATAAAAGAAGTGTACTAGTGAAATTCCTCGAAGAGTCAAGCATAAATATTCGTTCCCAGTTATCGTTGATGTGGAAGTCGTGATGGAGCCGAGTTGACAATATGATATAATTCTTACATTGACATTATACAATGTAACCTACTTAATGTAAAATATATGTTTTAGGATTTACTTCTTGACTGGACATTTAATTTACTTAATGTATGTCATTTACTTCGATTCTGAACATTTTAAAAATTTGAAGGCAAAATCTATTTAGGCAGACTAAGTAGATTTTATAATCTAATTTCCCAAGATCTACTTGGATAAACCAAGTAGATTTTATAATCTTCTTGCTCGGAGCAAGTAGATTTTACGAAACCGGACAATTCGTAATTTTGAAGTCAAAATCTACTTGCTCTGTGTGAGTAGATTTTATGATTTTGTACAATTCAAAATTTTTTAAAGCAAAATCTACTTGCTCAGAGCAAGTAGATTTATAATTCTGTACAATTCAAAATTTTTAAGGTAAAATTTACTTGTTCTGAGCAAGTGGATTTTACGATTTATTACAATTCAAAATTTTCAAGGCAAAATTTATTTACTCTAAGCGTGTAGATTTTATGATTTATTACAATTCAAAATTTTCAAGGCAAAATCTATTTACTCTAAGCGTGTAGATTTTACGATTCTATACAATTTAAAATTTTTAAGGTAAATCTACTTGATCCGAGCAAGTATATTTTATAATCTACTTGATCTGAGCAAGTAGATTTTACGATCCCATACAATTTAAGATTTTCAAGGTAAAATCTACTTACTCCAAGCAAGTAGATTTAATGATTATGTACAATTCAAAATTTTCAAGGAAAAATCTAGTTGCTCGGAGCAAGTAGATTTTATAATCTACTTGTTCTGAGCAAATAGATTTTACGATTCTATGAAATTCAAAATTTTCAAGGTAAAATTTACTTGGTCAGCTAAAATAGGTGCTCATAAGCTAGACGAATGTAAATCACTTCATAATAAACATGAAATCTAGCGTGCGTGTGTGTGTGTGTAAATATAGATATTTATACACAACCATTCTTAGTATCCACATTGTAACTAGCTGTCATGTTCTACCACTTACGAAATGTATATACAAGTGTCAAAAAGTACATATATAAAGACGTGTCAAAACAATTTATAGTCACCAGAAGATACTGTTATGGTTGAACTTCCTCAGAAGGATGAAGTGACATAGGCTCCTTATAAGTTTGTCAGTTATGGCTCGTACCAAGACATCTGTTACATTGAATATCCATAATTTTATAATCATTCTGAATAATAATGAACTAGTTATACATGTAATACCTCTTTGAACTAATAGATAAGTCTATAGCCTTCTTCTTGCAAAAAAAACTCATTCTTTTTTGGTGCATAACACTAGTTCGTGTCTTCTCAAGGGGAACTCAATAAATTTAAGAGTAAACATTTCACAATATGAATCATTATGTGAGAAAATAACTCATCAGAATATTTAAATATAAAAAACTAGCATCATTTATAAGATAAAATACATCACTTCAAAATGATCAATTGAGACACCATATGTGAGAACTTCTTTGAATGCCTAAAAATTTGCTTTGACATTTTATCAAACAATTGGTGTGTAATTTGTGTTTTTCTCTTTTTTATTTATATTTTGAACCTGAAACAATGATAAAATGATTTGCAGTATAGCAAAAGGTAATACGAGTAACCTTTTGAATAGGCTTAAGCAAAAAGAAAATAAGAAAACCTTCAAAGTAGTGACATAGTATAAAAAAAATTAACAATGGATGTTTATTAGTTAAGAGAATGCCCATAATAGGGCGAGGCATAGCCAAAATTATGGTCTTGCTTTTAATGTGTTCGATAAGGTAAGCTATAAATTTCTTATAGAAAATGGTGTGTTTGTTGCTTATTAGTTGTAAAACAACTGGAAAATAACAAATTTCACAAGCCCGTCAAAATTCTTGGGAGTAAAATTGTATAAGCTTGATTCGAACATCGCCATCTTTAAGAAAATAGTTGGGTCTTCATTAAAATGCTTTGAGTAGAATCTTTCAGAGTTTTGTAAAAAGAAACTGAGAAGGACCGAAATTCATGATAATTGAGAATAAATTCATAAGAATACTAACAACTTTTAGGCTTTAGAATTTGAATAGGGATCTGATTGAGGATAGCCAATGGATTCTCTTACTTCTCTTCCACCCCTTCGCGTGAGAGAATGAAAAGGTTGAAATCATAGTTCAAATATGAAAATAACTTGTTAAAAAAATTAATTGTTCGTGAGAATCCAATTCAGATTTTTTCATGTCTCAAATCCAACTCTACTCAATGACAATCATTGACTCCTAATCATCTTTCACTACTTGAAAGTTCTTGAAAATTGAATGAAGTCAAGAACACTCATCAATCACACTTAGAAAACCCTAAAATCAAACCACGACTCTCTTACAAAAAGAGAGAATAAAATAAATAACTGACCTTTGATGGAGAGTACACTTCTTTTGAGTGAGAATTGCTGCTAGGTGTGAGAGAGCGAGGCTGAAGAAGAAGAAGGTGAAGCTAAGAGAATGCAGAGTTCAAAAGTAAAGGTTAGAAAGAAATCACAAAGAATGAGGTAGTAGTAGATTT
>QANY01009098.1:0-17507 GCA_003255025.1 Datisca glomerata
GCAACAGAAAAGCCTCACCTGGTTTCTAGAGAGAAGGTAGAGCTTACCCAACACATGTTTGGGATAAGTTTATGAAGTGTTATGGTTATTTAGGTTCTTTTAGTACCATACGTAGTCCAAAAGACCCAATGTGAGATGTTTAAACCCAAACTAGACGAACTTGGCTAAAGTTGGATCTTTTTTAGCATGGCATGTACTCGAACTGACTTTTGAAACCCAACACATGTTTGGGATAAAAGTTCAGTGTGTTGTGGTCATTTTAGGTGGTTCTAGTGTCGTACGGAGTCAAAAAGACCTGATTGGACGTGTTTAGGCTCAATTTAAATGAACTTGGCTAAACTAGGATCTTTTGGGAATGACATGTAACCAAACTGAATTTTGACACCCAACACACGTTTAGGATTAGAATTTGGAGTGTTCTGGTCGTCTTAGGTGCTTCTAGTCCCATACAGAGTTAAAAAGAGCCAATGGGAAGTGTTTAGTTTCAAACTAGATGAATTTGGCTAAACTTGGATCTTTTGAGAATGACATGTACTCAAACCGACTTTTGAAACCCAAAACACATTTCAGATAATAATTTGGAGTGTTGTGGTTGTTTTAGGTGCTTTTAGTGTCATACAAAGTCAAAAAGAGCTAATGGGACGTGTTTAGGTTCAAACTAGATGAATTTGACTAAACTTGGATATTTTGGGCATGGCATGTACTCGAACTGAGTTTTGACACCTAACAAATTTTTAGGACAAAAATTTGGAGTGTTGTGGTCATTTTAGATTCTTCTAGTGTCGTACGGTGTCAAAAAGACACTATGGGACGTGTTTGGGCCCAATTTAGATGAATTTGGCTAAACTAGGATATTTTGGGCATGAAATGTACTCCAAGTGACTTGTGACACCCAAAAAACATTTCGGATAAGAATTTGGAGTGTTGTTGTCTTTTTAGGTGGTTTTAGTGCCATACAGAATCGAAAAGACCCAATGGACGTGTGTAGCCATAAACTAGATGAACTTGGCCTAAATTCTATCTTTTTGACACCCAACACACGTTTGGAGTTTTGTGGTCGTTTTTGGTGCTTTCAGTGTCATACGGAGCCCAGAAGATCCAATGGGACATGTTTAGGCCAAATTTAGATTAATTTCACTAAACTTAGATCTTTTAGGCATGGAATGTACTCAAACTAACATTTGGCTCCCAAATCACGTTTTTTTTCGGTAAGCAAAAAAATGTATTAACCCAGAAAATACAAACAAATATACACGGGGCATACCCTAGGAAATACAAATCTACAAAGCCAAAAAGGAGATAAGCCTGGATAGCTAAAGCCAAAACAAATCTAACCCAAAAAAAATAAGCCAAATAAATCTCAACGCATTACAAAAACAAACCAAACTTCTCAATACAAAGAAACAAGTTAACATACTCCGCCCCTAAGGAGGCTCAAAAATCAAAAGGTTGAGATCCCAAGCAGCTTGGAGAGACAGGTTCAACTCTGAGGCAAGAACAACTCTAAGCAACCAAAGCCTATCCCTAATGGAGCCCGAGATAACCTTTTGGGCATGCATGTACTCAAACTGAATTTCGACTTCAAACACATGTTAGGGATAATAATTTGAAGTGTTTTGTTCATTTTAGGTTCTTCTAGTGTCGGCCCTAGAGAAGTAGCCAGTCAACTCACCATTGACCACGATAGAGAAAGAAGGAGAGGAGATACACTCCATCACACAGTTAGAGAAATGATCAGGAAACCCCAAGCAGTCAAAGATTCTCCCGATCCTCTCCCAATTCAAGCTATCATAAGCCTTTTTTATATCAACCTTGAAAGCACATCTGGGACTATTAGAAGGCCTATGGTAACCTCTAACCAGCTCTTGAGATAAGTGGATGTTGTCAACAATTCTCCTCCTTGGCACAAAAGCAGTCTGGTTGCTACTAATAAGATCAGGGAGCACTCTTTTAAGTCTATCAGCAAGCATTTTAGAAATGCATTTATAAACAACATTACAACAAGATATAGGCCTAAAGTCACCAACCTTAGAAGGATTGGGGACCTTAGGTATAAGAGCAATGGCAGTAGAGTTAACCTGTTTGAATAATGATCGGGAGCTAAAAAACTCCAAAACAGCCTTAGTAACATCTTTGCCCACAATATGCCAACATCTTTTGAAGAAACCAGCAGAGAAGCCATCTGGACCAGGGGCTTTACTACTCCCCAAACTAAACATAGTTGTGTGAACGTCTTCCTCTGTATAAGGGTGGTTGAGGATAGCTAAGTGAGCTTGAGAGAGCTTATTAGGGAGAATCTGAGAGAGAACACTCTAATCCACCTCCTGATCAATGTGAGAAGTCCCAAGAAGATTCCCATAATAAGAAAGAATTTGATCTTTGATAGCCTGGTCATCAGTAATAAGGTCACCCTCCTCATTAACCAACTGATTAATTCTGGATCTGACTCTATTCTTCTTTAGTTTCTGAAAAAAGAAAGAGGAATTCTGATCACCCAAGGCAAGCCAATCAACTCTTCCTTTTTGCCTCAGAAAATCTTCTTCTGCATTCGTGAGCTTAGCTAATCTAATTTTCTCCTCCTCTTGAAGAGAGACAACACTAGGAGAGTCAATAAGGTCAGCTTGCACTTTAGAGAGGGCTTCTCTAGCCATAAGAGCCCTTTTAGAAATATCTGAGCAAAAAGAGGCATTAAATTTCTTAAGAGCAAATTTAACAGATTTAAGCTTCTTATAGAGACAAAACATGGCTGTCCCAAACACCTCTATCTCCCACGCATCATTAAGAGCAGCCCATAAGCCTTCAAAATCCATCCAAAAATCAAAGAACTTAAAAGAAGGCTTAGGTCTAGCTGAGTTAGCCCTAAGCTGAATAATAATAGGAGAGTGATCAGAGATACCCGGGGTGTGAAAATGGCAAGAAGTAGCAGGAAACAACATAGCCCAATCACCGTTAACCAGGGCTCTATCGAGCTTGCGCATCTTGCTACCCTCACCAACTTGACCATTCCACTAGGTGAATTGACAGCCACTATAAGGGAGGTCAAGAACCTCCAAATGATCAAGACAAGAAGCAAAGGCAATTGAGCTATCATTCCACTTGAAATCACCACCACAATGCTCAATAGGCTTCAAAATAGCATTAAAGTCACCAAGAATTAGCCAAGGCTTCCCCTGACTTAATGTCTTACGAGAGCCAAGCTTTTCCAACAAAGGCTTCCTGGAGATAGCATCATTGGCTGCATACACCACAGAGACAAAGAAATCTGTCTTTTCATGGAGAATGGTTAGCTTACAAAACATAGCTTGATCAAAGGCATCAATTAGAAGAACATCCAAAATCTTGGGATCCCAAGCTAAAACAATTCTACCTTTGCTAGTAGGAGAATGGTTAGCAAAGGTAGCCCAATTGGGAAAAACAGATCTAGAAAGTCCAGCAAAATTATTACACTTGATCTTAGTCTCAACTAAAGCACAAAAAGATAATTTAAAGTCTTTACAAAGTTTCCTAACTTCAGCTTGCTTTAGAAGGCCATTAAGCCCTCTTATATTCCAAGAAGCTAAATTAATCATAAAAAGGGGGGGAGAGAGTCACCATTCTCAGGGGGAGTCTGAGTAACTTGATCAGCCAATAAGAAAAAGCCTTCAGCCGTTCGCTTCTTTTTCAACCTCTTCAAAGCTGATTTAGAGAGCTTGGGAGAAGGACCAGGTTGGATAGTGATATTGACAATTGAGGAAGCTTTGGGGGGAGCCAAACTCAATGTAGAGTCAGAAGAGGCTTGAGGCTCATTTTTATCCTCACAAGGCACAATGAGACCCTTACCCTTCCTTTTGCTAACCACCTGAGTCCATTCATTGACTTGGTCTTCCACATGGATGGTATTAAGAGGAAAGGGAGGAGAGATTTCACCCTTTGGCTCCTCATAAACCATAAGCTCCCTATTATCTTGGGGAGAAGAATCTTTGCTAGCGGTTTCTTCCTCACTAGCTAGATTATTCTTAGGGGCCACTTTAGCATCACAATCATGACCAAAGAGGCAACATTTAGCACATCTCTTAGGTAGACACTCATACTCCACCTCCACCACCACTGGATCCCATCCGTCAAGGCCAAGGTCAATGGTGAAAAACTTAATCAAATCAGAGGAGGCTGAAATTTTCACACAAACTCTAGCATAATCATGTCTATAACCAGAGGCAGTAGCATTGTCAGAGTGAGAAGGGATACCCACAGCACTAGCAATGTGACTTAGAGCTTCTTCAGTCCATAATTCAATTGGAACATTCCACAATTTAACCCAAATTGGAAGGGTTGAAAGTTTCTCCTTTGAGAATTTAACATTTGGCTGCCACTCTTGAAGCACAACAGGCCTACCTAAGAGGTGCCAAGGTCCATCTTCTAAGACTGAGTTTCTATCCTCCACAGAGCCAAATTTGAAATAGAAAAGGCCTCTGGCAGCCGAGACCTCCTGAATTCCTCTTTTAGCCCAAAGTTGCAAAGCAATTTTCTTAACTAAGTGTAAAGGAGCTGCCCTTCCAACAAAGTAGCCAACAAGGCAGCCTTCCCACCTAGAAAAATTCTCTTTAGTAATATAATCAGGAAGCTTAACTGTGACATTACCATTTTCCGTAAAGGAAGAGCTCACATAACCTAAGCTTAGCTTCTTTTTCAGGTTACCTTTAACCTTTTCAGCCCATGAACCAGCCGGTTTCTCATGAGCAACACTTTTATTAGCTAAAAGGTCTTTATAAACTCTATTCTCATGCAGCTTTTCAGAAGAAGAAGTTGGGGAAGGAGGAGAAGAGCTCACCTTCTGTTTTCCATTAGAATCTGGTTTAGGAGAGGGAGAGATTTCTCCAAGCTCAAACCCACGACCATGGCAGCCCTTGACATCTTTGGTAGAAGTCAAATCCACCTTGTCACTCACAATCAAAGCTGAGGTTGAGCTAAGGGAGGAGAGAGGATCTGCCACCAGCTTTGGAACTCCACCCACGTTCACATCATTGTCATAGAAAAGAGAAATATCTTCTTTCTCTTTCCCTTCAATCAAAACACCATCTACTTTCTCTTTCCCCTTAGACAAAGAAGCTGCCACCTGTCGCCCTAAGGGGCTGTCCACGTCATGATGGGAGAGAGGAGCCTTCTCTAATAAATAATTACCTTTTTGAGTGTCCTTTCCTTTATTTGAAAGGATAGTAGTAGATTGTTGACCAAGTTGAAGCTTGGGAGCTAGAGCCTCACTCTTCCCCAAGCTGACCACATCACACCCACTTGCCAAAAAGGAGCTGTCACTTCTCCCTTTTGATATGTTTGGCAGCTGCTTTTCCTCTTCTCCAAGCAAGATGATTTGAGACAAGCTTGATTTGTCTTCTATCAAAGGACACTCATCATTACCTTTGACAGAGAGGTAATGAGTATCATCTTCAACCTTTGGAGCTCTAGGCAAGCTGGTTGATCTCCGAGCACCACCTCTAGCTCCTCCTCTTATGCTACTTCTCTTTAGACTTGAACGAAGTTGGTCTGAAAGAGTCAGCTCAAGTAGATTGCTCTGATTGTGATCAGAAGAAATAAAATTGTCTCTAAGCTTTGAATGCTCAGAAATAATCTCTTTTGCAACTAATAAACTCGAAGCTTCCTTGGACTGAGCTTCTAACTTCCCAGGCTCATCAAAACCACTCTCTGGTCCAAATTTCTTCGTATTAGAACCTTGCTTAAGAGCATTAAAACCAATAACATGGGTTTTAGCTTCCCTAGCTCCCTTAGTAACCATATCATTCAAAACAGCATGGCCATTGAAAGACACTCCAAGCTTAGCTTGCCCACTAGCTGAATCTTTCTTAACACCACCTGAAACTTGCTTACCAACTTCTGCAGCATGCTTAATGTACTCATCATTAACCATTGTTAGAGGTCGTGGCCTCCCCTAAGGGAGGGAGAGGCTAAAACAAAAACCAGAATTCTAGAGAGAGGGGAGAGTTTCTCTCACTAAAAATTTAGAGTGTTGCGGTCATTTAGATTTTACCCGTTTCTTCTAGTGTCATACAGAGTCAAAAAGACGCAATGGGACGTGTTTAGGCTCACTTTAGGTAAAGTTGGCCAAACTTGAATCTTCTAGGCTTGGAATGTACTTGAACTAACTTTTGACACCCAAATCACGTTTAGGATAAGAATTGGGAGTGTTTTGGTCATTTTTGGTTCTTTAATTGTCGTACAGAGTCAAAAAGACCCAATGGGACGTGTATAGGCCCAAACTACACAAACTTGGTAAAACTTAGATCTTTTGGGCACGACATGTACTCAACTGACTTTTGAAACCCAAAACACGCTAGGGATTAGAATATGGAGTGCTGCAGACGTTTTAGGTTCTTCCAGTGTCATAAAGACCGAATGGGACATGTTTGGTCCCAATTTGTATGAACTTGGCTAAACATGCTCTTATGGTTACGAAGTACTTGAACTGACTTTTGACACCCAAAACACATTTCGGATAAGAATTAGGTGTGTTGTGGTCCTTTTAGGTGCTTCTATTGTCATACAGAGTAAAAAAGATCCAATGGGACGTATTTAGGCCCAAACTAGATGAACTTGACTAAACTTGGATCTTGTGGGCATGGAATGAACCCGAACTGACTTTTGAAGCTCAAATTACGTTTAGGATAAGAATTTGAAGTGTTTTGATCATTTTAGGTGCTTCTGGTGCATACAAAGTAGAAAAGACCCGATGGGACATGTTTAGGCTCAAACTAGACGAACTTGACTAAACTTGAATCTTTTGGGAATGACATGTACTCTTTTTTTGGGTAAACAAATTGTATAAACCAAAAGATACTTACACATGTACAAGGGGCATACCCCAGGAAGTACAAAATTAGAGCCTGATTAGAGGCTTAAGATCTGCACGTAAATTAAACTGGTAATATGTAAAGTACTGAAATTAGATATCAATGCTTCATAAGACAGCCAAGGTTTACAAAATGCTTGGGTTAAGACCCCATCTATCCACTAAACGTAGATTAGTATCATTAGTGCCAAAACACTTCGAATCCCAAAGCCTTAATCTGACTAATTGTGAAATAGCTTCAGTTAGGATTTTGGAATCTCTGATTTTGCCTTCAAAAATCCTTGCATTTCTTTCTCTCCATATATAATAGATGAAGGAAGTAAAAGCTAGCTTAACTAGGACTCCTTTGAGTGACTTCCCTGTTGCATTAGCTAGCATCCAATCTACAAACTGATCCCAATCCCTAACCTGGCAGTGTAGATCACATTTGTTCACAAGTGTGGCCCATACTCTGGCTGCATAACAACAATTGATAAAAAGATGCTCATGTGTCTCCTGGTAGCCAACACAACACACACAATCAGAAGAAAACCCTGGTGTTTGGTCCCATTGTGCAACCCTATCTCTAGTGGAAAGTTTGTTTCTCAAAGCCAACCAAGAGATAAAGCTGCACCTTGGGATGTGTTTAGAGAACCATATCACCTTTGCCCACTTAACCGGTTGTCTTGTAGGGGACAGTGCCTTATAGGTTAGACTTAGAGAGAAATCTCCATTCTGACTTGAACTCCATTTCCAAACATCTTGTCGTTGAGCTTGGGGAGGAGGAATTGGAACACTTCTAATCTCAAGAAACTCAAAGGTGTTTGAAGTTGGCCAATGCCATTGATTGTCTTGAATGACAACACTCACCATAGAGTCCATAGTCCAAGAAGTTCCTGACAAAAGTCTTTGCCCAAATCTGGCCCAAAGGACACCTAGAGGATGCCAATTATCTGTAAGAAGCTTCACAGTAGTACCATCTCCAATAGTTATAGAGCAAAAGGGCAGAAACTTGCTCCTGAGCTTGAGAAGCTTTCTCCAAACCCAAGATGGGTTTGAAGGAATGGAAACCAAGAAAATTGAACTCTTTCTGATTAGGTATGTTTGACACCAATCTTTCCAAAGTGATCTTTTAGAAGGGAGTAGCAAGAACCATAAGTGTTTGGCTATAGCAACTTCATTAGCTAGAACCAAATCCCTAAGGCCCAACCCACCTTGTACCTTGTCAAAACATAGGTCTGCCCAAGCTACCTTGGCCCCAGAAGCTTTAGTATCTTGGCCATTCCATAGAAAATTTCTTACCAAGCATTGGACTGTCTTCACCACTCTTTTAGGGAGAATGAAGAGACCACTCCAAAAGTTGACCATAGCCATAAGGACAGACTTGATAAGTTGGAGTCTTCCAGCATAAGACAAATACTTTGATTCCCAAGAACTGATTCTCATAGTGAGTCTGTCAACCAAACCTTGACAATCTGATTTGGTAAGCTTGGTTGTAATGAGTGGGACACCAAGATATCTAACTGGAAGAGACCCTTCTGTAAAACCCAGTTCAGCATGAATGATGGAAGACATCTCTATGCTCACCCCTGATAAGAACAGTTGACTCTTTGAAATATTTGGTTGAAGCCCTGATAGCTCTTGGAAAATGGCCAAAGCTTCCTTAAGCACATGCACGCTTTTTTTGTCTCCTTTACAGAATAAGAGTAGGTCATCAGCAAAGCACAGATTCACTAATTTAAGCTCTTTGCACCTCCAAAGGAACTGGAACTCTGAGTGTTTGGCTGCAAAGCTCAAGATCCCTGTCAAGACCTCCATGATGATGACAAAGATGTAAGGAGAGATTGGATCCCCTTGTCTAATTCCTTTAGCACCCCTAAAGTAACCATGCAGCTCACCATTTATATTCACTGAGTATGAGGGAGAAGAAAGGCACTCCATGACCCAAGAAATGAAAACATTTGGGAAGCCAAGGCATTGAAAAGCTTTACCTATTAGTGACCAGTTCACACTATCATAGGCTTTCTTAAGGTCCACCTTGAGAGCACACCTTGGCAAACCAAGTGATCTATGGTAGCTTCTAAGTAATTCTTGGGAGAGAAAAATATTGTCAGCCATTCTCCTTCCTGGGATAAAAGCACTTTGGTTCTGACTTACGATGTTGGGTAATACAAGCTTGAGTCTTTCAGCAAGTATTTTTGTGATGCACTTGTAGACTACATTGCAGCAAGAGATAGATCTAAAGTCCCCAATACTAGTGGGATTAGGGACTTTTGGTATTAAGGTGATTGCAGTTGAGTTAACCTCTTTTAGGAGGTTACCTGTAGTAAAGAACTCCAAAACAGCTTTGGTTACATCCCCACCCACCACATGCCATGCTTTCTTAAAGAACCCAGCTGAAAAACCATCTGGTCCAGGAGCTTTGTCACTCAAAACACGTTTGGGATAAGAATTTGGAGGGTTGAGGTGCTTCTAGTGCGGTACAGAGTCCAAAAGACCCAATGAGATGTGTTTAGTCCCAAACTAGACGAACTTGGTTAAACCCAAAACATGTTTGAGATAAGAATTTGGAGTGTTGGGGTCATTTTAGGTGCTTTTAGTACCATACAGAGTTCAAAAGCCCCAATGGGACGTATTTATGCCCAAACTAGATGACCTTGACTAAAGTTGGATCTTTTTGGAGTGGCATGTTATTGAACTGACTTTTGACTTCCAACACATGTTTGGGATAAGAATTTGGAGTGGATGAACTTGATTCTTTTGGGCATGGCATGTACTCGAACTGACGTTTGACACCTTTGATATAAAATTTTGGAGTTCTGTGTTCGTTTTTGGTGCTTCTAGTGCCCTACAGAATAAAAAATATCCAATGGGACGTGTCTAGGCCCAATTTAGATGAAATTGACTAAACTTGAATCTTTTTGGATAGAAATTTGGAGTGTTATGGTCATTTTAGGATCTTTTATTGCCATAAGGAGTCCAAAAGACCCAATGGGACTTGTCTAGGCTCAAAATAGATTAATTTGGTTAAACTTAGATCTTTTGGGAATGACATGAACTCGAATGGACTTTTGACACCCAAAACACGTTTTGGATAAGAATTTGGATTGTTGTGGTCATTTGAGGGCTTTTATCACCACACGGATTCTAACAGACCCTATGGGACGTGTTTAGGCCCAAACAAAGTCTAAAAGACCCAATGTGACGTGTTTAGGCTCAATTTAGATTAACTTGGCTAAACTTGGATCTTTTGGGCATGGAATGTACTCGAAATGACTTTTTGATAAGGATCCGGTTGCACAAACTCAAAGGATGGATCCACTGCAAGTACAAAGAGACCAAATCACAAAGCTAGAGAAAATAGAATGGCTGAAGCACTCAATAGGAGTATGACGTGGAACATGATGTGGAGCATGACATGGAGTGTGACAGCCTGCGTGGAGCATGATGTGGAGCATGACATGGAGTGTGACGTGGAGTGTGACAGCCTGCGTGGAGCATGATGTGGCATCCAACATGACATCCTACATGAACCATTACATGGCATCCAACATTGCAGCCGACATGGAGCATGATTTGGTATCCAACATGGCAGCCTACATGAAAAGGCATCCTACATGGCATTACACTTGGAGCATGATGTGGCTTTCAATATGGCAGTCCACATGGGCATGACATGGCATTTTAAATGATGACAAGGAAGCAAGACACCTTGGCAATCCTAACCAAGAAGTAGACAACCAATATGAGTCTTTTGGGTGGATTACATATTTCTTATTTATTACAATTTATATTTCTTTATCTTTTAAATTTATTTTAGGTTATTTAAACACTTTAGGACTCTTTAGCCTTCTAGTTTTTCTATTTAAGCATGGTTTCACAATGTATTAAAAAAACTTGGATCGATACAATTTCTTTGTGAGAGTTTTCTCTTTGGTTTTTCTTAGAACTTTTCAGACATATCAAGAATATTCTTGTGGCATCTAAAACCTAGACTTATCACTCACTTTTCCTTCTTGTTCTTGAGTGTGGCGTCTAAACCATACATTTGGTTCTTTTCGAAGCATCATTTTGGGTCTTAGCTCTTATACCTAATTTTCTCTTTGTGTCATAGAAAACGGGTCAGGGTTTCTTCTTCCTTAAAATCGATCCTTGAGTTCTTGAACCATCATTGTGATCGGGTTTCATCGCAAAGCGACGGTGAGGTTCATATCATTTGGTATCAGAGCTTTTGGTTCTCTAGAGTTAGATTCAAGTTTGATTTGTTTCTGATTTGATGGTGGTTCGGAAAAAAGATCATAACTTTGGATTCGGGAGTCGAAATAGTCATTATTGCATATCAAATCGAATGGTTTTTGAGATCTACAATCTGTACGTTCATTGCGAAGCCATATTTTGTCGTTTTGATCAGTTCACGAGGTGTTTAATTTTTCTGCGCAGTTTCATCTAAAAGTTCAGAAATTTAATTTTCAAATTCGAATTTCCATTGTTTGAGTTATCATCTTATCTTATCTCACCATATCTTGTCATATCTTGTCTTATCATATCTTACCTCATCTTATCATAAATTATCTTATCTTTTCTTATCTTATCTTATCTATATTATCCTTGTCTTATCTTATCGTATCTTTTCTTTTCTCCATTTATCTTAACTTATCATTGTCTTATCTTATCATATATTTTCTTATCTCATCTTATCTTATATTATCTTATCATTGCCTTATCTTATCCTATCATATCTCATCTTGTCATAATTATCTTATATTTTCTTATCTCATCTTATATTATCTTATCTTGTCATAACTTATCTTATGTTTTTTTCTTATCTTATCTTTTTCTTATCTCATCTTATATAATACAAATCTTATCTTATATAATACAAATCTTATCTTATCTCAGCCTATCTTATCTCATCTCATCTTATCCTTAGCTTATCTTGTCCTAACTTATCTTCTGTAAAAAAAGATAGTATAATTTGATCTCCTTTTGTTTCCTTATCTCTAAAATTTATCCCTTAGTTGTTTCCTTTCCTTATCTTCTCATAGTGTTTGATTTATGTGGCTCTTTCAGTTGTTGCTTGAAAATTCAAGATTCGTTTATTAGTTTTAACAAGAACCGAAAGAGAAACTAAGAGTGGTAAAAGGCAAGAGTGTGTGATAAATTCAAAGGGTAAAAGCCAAATATTTTGAGTGAAACACGAGAGAAATTGAGTGAACCTCAAACTTAGAGTGTAAACACGTGAGGAAGAGATTGTGAGGTCCATTTTTTTCTAATCTTATTCTCTTTCAAGTATGTCAAACAACAATGGTAGTGGAGGAATGGCGGAAGTTGGCATGTCAAAGTTACAAATGGAGGCCTTAGTGGGTGAATTGAAAAGAATGTTAGGAGATGGGCTGGAACGAGTGCATGAGAGGATTGATCGGATGGAAACACGGGTGGGGACACCTAGAGCTCCAATTGGGCATCAGAGGGAGAGACGATCACCTAGGGTTGGGTATGAATAAGAATTTGGGGAAGACTTTACTGAAGAGGACCAATATTCTCACATTGGCAAATTAGGCCGTGGGGTTGGAGATAGGAGATTTCAACATAGGAATAGAGAATATAGGTTTGGTGATAGGGTGAACAACAATTTGGGTAGCATTAAGACGAAGATACCATTATTTCAAGGCAAGAATGATGCTAAAGCTTATTTAGAATGGGAAAAGAGGATGGAGCTCATGTTTGATTGTCATCACTATTCCGAGCGTAAAAAGGTAAAGCTTGCTATTGTTGAATTTATTGATTATGCTATTGATTGATGGGATCAACTAATGATATATATAAATAGAAATAGAGAGCGTCCCATAGAGACTTGGGAAGACTTGAAAACCATGATGAGGAGACGGTCTGTGCCATGCCATTACTATCGAGACTTGTATCGAAAGCTGCAAGGTCTCACTCAAGGTAGCCGAAGTGTCAAAGATTATTTTAAGGAGATGAAGATGACTATAAGGGCTAATATAGAAGAAGATCGAGAGGCCACTATGGCGGTTTTTGCATGGATTGAACCGAGAAATTCATGATTGGGTAGAGATGGAAAATTGTGTGGAGTTGGAAGATATGATTCACATGGCCATTAAGGTTGAGCAGCAACTCAAAAGGAGGGGTGGTACACGTACAACCCTTGGCTCGAGTTGTTCCCCATGGAAACCAAGCTATGCGGAGACGGAGGAGAAGTTGGCCACAAAAACTGAGCAAAAGTCAGAATCGACCAGCCATGGTTACCAAGGTAAAACAAAGTCTTCTAGTGCTCGAAATCATGATATAAAAGTGCTTTAAAGGCCATGGTAGGGGTCACATAGCGAGTCAATGTCCGAACGAGAGAGTTATGATGCTACGAGATGATGGTGAGATTGAGATCGATGATAAAGATGACAATGAATGTATGTTGTCATTAGAGGATGAGGATAATGAGGAGTGTGCTGTACAAAGAGAATTAGTTGTTGCAAGGAGAGCTCTAAGTGTGAAAATCAAAGAAAAGATGAGGTGTAGTGAGAAAACATCTGTCGTACTAGAAGCCACGATCAAAACGAGGTATGTAGTATGAGTATTTATGGAGGTAGTTGTACTAACATTGCTACTACAATGGTGGATAAATTAGGGCTGTTAACAACTAAAACTACCCCGACCCTATAGGTTGAAATGGCTGAATGATAGAGGTGAGGTAAAGGTGGAAAAGCAAGTGTTACTCTCATTCCAAATCAGTACATATGAAGATGATGTGTTTTGCAATGTAATATCGGTGTGAGTTGGACACTTGTTGTGGGGAAGACCATGGAAAATTGATAGACGAGCGACGCATGATGATTACTATTTTAAACACAATCAAAAGTTGATTACTCTTGTTCCAATGACACAAAATCAGATTTACGAAGATCAAGTAGGGTTGCAAAAAGAGAGTGATCAAAAGAAAGAGAGTGAACAAAATAAATGGAGTGAACAAAAGACAAATAGTGAAAACGAGCATGAAAGCCAGAGAGAGGTAGAGAAAAATGAGGGGAAAGGAATTGAGAGAAAAGAAAAGGAGGGCATTAAAGCCATAGTGAGAGCGAGAAAGGAAAAATTCAATTACATTACAAATAAAAGTGCGACCAAGATGATTATTTTCACATCAACCCCTTATTGTACTTATGTACAAAGAGGCTCTTTTATGTACTAATGATCTCGCCGGTTCTTTGCCAAGCAATATTGTTTCACTTTTGCAGGTGTTTGTGATTCACAATGGTCATGAGTCCTTTAAGCATTTAAAGGAGAAACACAAGCTGAATAAAATACATGCTGGTTGTGGGGAGTTCATCGAGACATTCTCATATGTCATTCGGTACATGAGAAAGGAACGATTTCCAATGCAAAGACGTTGTTCCAAGCTGCTACATAGAGGGAATGATCCATTCCAAGTCGTTACAAGATTAAATGACAATGCCTACAAGCTAGATCTCCTCGATGAGTACAATATAAGTGTTACTTTTAATGTGACTGACTGTCTCCGTTTGATGTAGGTGACGATTTGAGGACAAATCTTTCTCAAGAGGGAGGGAATGATGAGGATGCGGTTGCACAAACTCAAAGGATGAATCCACCTCAAGTACAAAGAGACCAAATCACAAAAGCTAGAGAATATAGAATGGCTGAAGCACTCAATAGGAGTATGACGTGGAGCATGACGTAGAGTGTGATGTGGAGTGTGACAGCATGCGTGGAGTAGATGTGGCATCCAACATGACATCCTACGTGAACCATGACATGGCATCCAACATGGCAGCCGACATGGAGCATGATTTGGAATCCAACATGGCAGCCTACATGGAAAGGCATCCTACATGGCATTACACTTGGATCATGATGTGGCTTTCGATATGGCAGTCCACATGGAGCATGATGTGGCTTTCGATATGGCAGTCCACATGGAGCATGACATGACATTTTAAATGATGACAAGAAAGCAAGACTCATTGGCAATCCTGACCAAGAAGTAGACAACCAATAGGAGTCTTTTGGGTGGATTACATATTTCTTATTTATTACAATTTATATTTCTTTATCTTTTAAATTTAGTTTAGATTATTTAAACACTTTAGGAATCTTTAGGCTTCTATTTTTCTATTTAAGCATGGTTTCACAATGTATTAAAAAAACTTGGATCGATACAATTTCTTTGTGAGAGTTTTCTCTTTGGTTTTTCTTATTTTCAGATTTATCAAGAATATTCTTGTGGCATCTAAAACCTAGACTTATCACTCACTTTTCCTTATTATTCTTGAGTCTGGCGTCTAAACCATACCTTTGGTTCTTTTTGAAGCATCATATTAGGTCTTAGGTCTTCCACGTAAGGTTCTATTTGTGTCATAGAAAACGGGTCAGGGTTTCTTCTTCCTTAAAATCGATCATTAGGTTCTTGAACTATCATTGTTATCTAGTTTCATCGCAAAGTGACGGTGAGGTTCATATCACTTTTGGCACCCAAATCATATTTGAGATATGAAATTGGAGTGTTTTGGTCGTTTTAGGAGGTTTTAGTGCCATATATAGTCAAAAAGACCCAGTGGGACGTAATTAGGCCCAAACTAGACGAACTTGGCTAAACTTGGATCTTTTGGGCATGACATGTACTCAAATTTTTGACAACCCAAAACATATTTGGCATATAAATTTGGAGTGTTGTGGTCATTTTAAGTGCTTTCAGTACCACAAAGAGTCCAAAAGATCCAATGGGACTTGTTTAGACCCAAACTAGACGAACTTGGCTATAGTTGGATCTTTTGCTTATGGCATGTACTCGAACTGACTTTTGATGCCCAACACATGTTTGGGATATGACTTTGGAGTGTTATGGTCATTTTAGGTTCTTCTAGTGCCATATGGAGTCAAAAAGTCCCAACGGGACGTGTTTAGGCACAATTTAAATGACCTTGGCTAAACTTTGATCTTTTGGGCATGGAATGTACTTGAACTAACTTTTGTCACCAAAATCACGTTTAGGATAAGAATTTGGAGTGTTTTGACCGTTTTTTGTGCTTTTATAGCCATATGGAGTCAAAACGACCCAATGGGACATGTTTAGGCCAAAACTAGGCTAACTTGGCTAAACTTCAATCTTTTCGGAATGAAATATACTCGAATTGACTTTTGACACCCAGAACATATTTGGGATAAGAATTTGGAGTGTTGTGGTCTTTTCAGGTGCTTTTAGAACTATACGGAGTCGAAAAGACCCAATGAGACATGTTTAGGGCCAATTTAGATGAACTTGGCTAAAGTTGGATCTTTTGGTCATGGAATGTACCCGAACTGACTTTGGCACCCGAGTCAAATTTAGGATAAGAATTTGCAGTCTTTTGGTCGTTTTAGGAGATTTTAGTGCCTTATGGAGTCAAAAAGACCCAATGGCACGTGTTTAGGCCCAAACTAGATGAATTTGGCCAAACTTGGATCCTTTGGGATTGACATATACTCGAACTGATTTTTGACACCCAAAACACGTTTGGGATAAGAATTTGGAGAGTTCTGGTCGTTTTTGGTGCTTTTAGTACTATACGGAGTCAAAAGACCCAATGAGACGTGTTTAGGGCCAATTTAGATGAACTTGGCTAAACTTGGATCTTTTGGTCATGGAATGTACTCGAACTGACTTTGGCACCNGAGTTCTGGTCGTTTTGGTGCTTTTAGTACTATACGGAGTCAAAAGACCCAATGAGACGTGTTTAGGGCCAATTTAGATGAACTTGGCTAAACTTGGATCTTTTGGTCATGGAATGTACTCGAACTGACTTTGGCACCCGAATCGAATTTAGGATAAGAATTTGAAGTCTTTTGGTTGTTTTAAGAGATTTTAGTGCCTTATGGAGTCAAAAAGACCCAATGGCACGTGTTTAGGTCCAAACTAGATGAACTTGGCCAAACTTGGAACTTTGGGACTGACTTGTACTCGAACTCACTTTTGACACCCAAAACATGTTTGGAATAAGAATTTGGAGTGTTGTTATCATTTTAGGTGTTTTAATACCATATGGAGTCCAAAAGACCCAATGCGACATGTTTAGGCATAAACGAGACAAGCTTGGCTAAAAGTTGGATCTTTTGGGAATGACATGTTCTCGAACTGACTTTTTTTTTCGGTAAGCAAAAAAATGTATTACCCCGAAAAATACAAATAAATATACAAGGGGAATACCACAGGAAATACAAAGCTACAAAGCCAAAAAAGAGATAAGCCTGGCTAGTTAAAGCCAAAACAAATCTAAACCAAAAAAAATAAGCCAATTAAATCTCAACACATTACAAAAACAAACCAAACTCCTCAAAACAAAGACACAAATTAACAAGCAGTTTGGAGAGACAGGTTCAACTCTGAGGCAAGGACATCCCTAACCAACCAAAGCCTATCCCTAATGGAGCCCGAGATAACCTTCACAAAAACAGCATTATCCCTGATTTTTCCCTGGAAGATTCTGAGGTTCCTCTCACTCCAAATATGGTAGATAAAGGCTCTAAACAAAAGCTTCATAATTGAGCTAACAAGGGACTTACCTTTGGCCTGAACTAGGAGCCAAGAGATCCATTGACACCAGTTGGAGTGGGGGCTGCTCAAACCACATTTAGATAGAAGATTGCCCCAAATTGGCCTTGTGGATTTGCATCCCACAAAAAG